>KZ809058.1:51947-65968 GCA_000696205.2 Oncopeltus fasciatus | reverse complement strand
ATTAAAAAAAAAAAAAAAAAAGAATTTGTTTGAAATTTAGTAGATAAATCACTATGTTCAATGCTTTAGCATTTTTTTTTTACAATTTTTAATGTAGAAGTTTAAACTGATTTTCATAAAAATCTAAGATTTAAATTTTAACATAACCGGCCTGTGCTAAATTTCAAAATGGGCTTCATCCATCATTCCACGCGGAAAGTTTTTTTTATAAGTATTTTGGTTTAGAGGATTATTATTATTAGTTGGTTTAAAAACAAAGGATAACAATTATTACGATGCAAGCAAGTTAAGCGCTAATGACTATCAGCAGTCGATGCGCTATTGAGGAATACTCGAAAGGGAAATAAGAAAGAAATAATAAAGAATTGAAATATTTCATTTTTCAGATAAAATTTATATATTAGTAGACCTCATGTGGTGATTTCGTTGTCATATGGTCCATGACTGTTACTTATACCATCTCAGATTATACCCCGAACCCCCTCCCCAAACCTTCCAGAATCGCATCTATGTTTCAATCGCAGATTGACATTCGCCTATTTATTTGAGCCAATGGCCCAAGCTTGAGGCCTTCTTCAACACGAAATTTACTGCAGGAAATTTAACAATATTTGGACCTGAGGCGTTATTTTTATATTTAAATAAATGACTTGAGAGAGTCATTGATATAACTATTCGATCTCCCGATCGACCTTGAAATTTGTCAGAAGCTGTTCGAAAGTTATCCCCGCACCTCATCCGAAGCGTAATTTGGGGACGGAAATAGTGGGCTTATATTTATGTCCTCCACGGAGCTTAGTGTCCTGTCAGGTTGTACTGCGATCCCCTTCGGGAGAGTAGTCAAATAAATCTCCCAGGTTTAGTGTGACGGGAAGAAAGCACAAGACTCAAGTAAGCTGGCCTCTTTCCAAGCCAATTCTGTGACTGTCACTCGTGGGTGGGGTCATTCCGAACCCCGACTCCCAGGAGTAAGGCTTTTTTTTTTATTTTCCCAAAGGGCTAAGGAGTATTTCTAGTAAAGAGCTACCACATTCAGGCGTAAAAGAGTTGTCACACTTTTTTATAAAGCTGTTTTTTTTAAAGAATCATCAAAATGTCATTCAACGATTTGTTCTTGGGAATTATCATGATGAATTCGTAACTTTTAAAATTGAATTTCCAATTGCCTTTTTAATAATAATTTTTGTAGCATGCGGTCAAAATTTAAGAAAAATATTGAATTAATTCCTTCATACAGGAGGCGCCTAAACTAAAGAATTAGAAATAGAATATTTATTTGCAAAAATTTAAATATACATTAGAATTAGAAAGTACTAGTAAATGCTTAATTAGAACTATATTAAGATCGGAAGGCTGATCGGGACGAGACAGGCGTGCAGGGGGTGGGTTCACGCATTTCTCAAAGGGAAAGTCTTAAATATCTTACCTAAGATGTTTTTCGTAAAAAATAATGAATACTCATTAATATTAATTGATTTTAGAAAATTAAATTTTACTAGTACTAGTTATAATTACATCATTTATGTAATTACATACATATTTTAATGATTCTAATAATAATGAAGGTATTAACAATTACAGTCGCTTACTATAACAAAAATTGACGAATTCTAAAAAAATATAGGTAATGGGTTTGCTGGTTGAAATGGCAGACTTTTTGAAATTTTATCATTATTTTCTCCGACTAAACCAACTAGACACCAAAAATGATAGTCAATAAAATTCGTACTTTTCTACATCTATGCATGAACTCTCTCTCTCTTTGTGTGTGAGTGTGTCAATGATCTGTAGGCAAGCACAGTTTTTTGTTTATCGTATTGAAATTTGGCACGTCACATATAAATGGCAAAAGAAAGGCTGGGTTCGTTAATGGACATAATCGGACCAATAGGAGTGCACTATTCAGCAAATTCAGCAGGAACTCATTGTTTGAGAGACTGCCTCTTTGAAACTGACTATTGTCACTGACAGGACGGCAGTCTCAGCTCTTCTTGATGGCACCTCAGTATGGCATAAATCGCTAAGCTTTCCACAAAAATAAAAGCTTTTACTTTTAGAGAGGTCGAGTATGTTTTTACGATGACTTACCCAAAGCAGCATATTCGATTTGAAAAAAAAAATTTTAAACAATATCTTTTTTTTTCATATTGCGCATCAACTGAACATAAATATAGGGAAATTAATAAATATTTAATAAGGGATTGTTATATAAGTGAGTTATGTCACAATGGCTTTGTCCCTGCTGCCAATTTGTTTAAGAGGCATTAGCCTTTTGGTCGGACGACGATATATCATATTTGTAAAAGGAGATTATAGAAATCTAGAAGCGGGTCTTTGATCATATGAAACCATCACTTCCTTATCTCTTTTGCGCTAAAAACTGTCCGCTTCGGATGATCGATAGCATCTTGCATAAAACTGTGATAATGAAAAATTTTTCTGCGACAATACGTTGTACGAATCACGGAGACATAGGTTCAGCTTTGACAAATTATTTTCCAAAATCCTTAGTGACGGATTCTAAAAAAATTTAAAAAGTGGAATGTGACAGAGATTTCCTACTCATGACCAAATTAAAACGGTGGATTACTGAAGGCATTTTCAAGTCAATAGAGATAGTTAAAAGCTTCATCTATGAAGAAAATCCCACGAAACATAAACAAATAAATCTTTGAGCACTGTACAGAAATAAAGCAAATTTCTTGATTTAAAAAGGAATTCCGTCGCACAGGAGCTGCTTAATCTAAGCAGATTATCCATATTTAATTAAGATGGGTATACTTTAGAATAAATTAAAAAAATTAAGCCAAAGAGTACAATAGCATGTGTGACCGTGAACATGGTGTAGGCCGAGGACGAGAAACCCAGCGTAAATTTCTTCTTTAATTAGTGTTTTTTTTTTCTTTTCTTTTTATAAAACTGTTATTAAATAATCATTAGAGAATTAAATATTACACCAATTATGTTCTATAATCTTTTTCCAACCTAAAATAACAACAAAGATATTATAATTATTAATTTTGATTTTACTTTAAACTCCCTCATCCCCTTATCGGATTTCAACTGAAAATTATTAATTTCAAGGTTTTCCAATGAAGAGCAGAAATACCAAATTTAGTTACAATATTTTAAAAATAAGAGGTCTGGCCATCAGTCGAGAAATTATATTCTTAGATATCTTTCATTATGTATTTTTTTTAAATATTTTATAATAAAATTTTAAAAAAATTAAATTTTTACCTATTTTGTTAAATACATTTTTTTTTGTACAGGTACTAATAACGAAGATAATAATATTTTAAATTTGAATCACTCCCTAAACCTTTCCCCTTTCCCTACCGATTTTAGCCATTAACAAACACATTGGGGCGAAGGGTAGCTCAGGGGATCCCTTCAGGTCTCGCAATCCTGAAGCTATGGTTTCAAATCCCGCCTGGGCAAACTTTTATCCATAAAGACTTGTCCTGAGCCATGAATGTCTAGAATTGGGTGGCAACCTCTCCCTCCATGACCCTAAGTAGTTAAAATGGAGGCTAACAAAAAACATACAACGGATTGCATAAATAAGCTTAAAGACCGAATTTGGTTTCATTACTTAGAAAATTGCGGACATTACGAAGCCTACAAACAAATATGAAAATACAATTTTTAACGGACTATATTTCTGGTTACTTTAATGTAGGCTGGGAGAAAACCCGTGGAAATTTTTAATAACTCGCTTCATGACACTGTCTTGAATAACTAACCTGATATATTAGCTTTCTTAGTAAACACTTTATTCCAACCCATTTTCAAACTGTTGTTCAGCAACATATAGAAATACATCATAAATAATTATTAATTAACAAATTTCTTCGGATACGACACCTTCCTCCTCAAGACCTGTGAAGGTTTTAAAGGAGCTGATCAGCGTATCTCTTTCAAACCCTTTTAGTTTCTTCTTCTTCAACTAAGTAAGTCTATTCACCCAAAATGACTTTCATCCAAGTCTTTTTTCTTGGTGCTCTATAAACCCTTGCATGTACCCCTTTACTTTCTTGAAAAGTTTCCAGTATTTTCCATTTGTGAGACTCCTTTTGATTTGCCTCTTTTCTTTCTCTCCCACATGTCTTATGGATGTCCAGCCTAGTTTTAATCTCTATCTCTAACGTTTATGTAGGAGCGAAGGATGAGTTAAAGGGTGCTTAGGAGGATGAATTTTAATTTGAAAGGTAGTCCGCGATGCCAAATGTCCTTATTAATGTTTAAGATTGGGTATAGTAAGGCAGGGGGGATTGGATAAGGAAGATTAAATTCCAAACTTTTATTTTCATTATTATTAGTGTTATAAAACCATTTAATTATCATAATCATATGTGCTAATTAGAGGAATTTGCTTAGTTTACACATTTCAAGCAGGGCAAATTTTTGTTTGTGGTAAACTAAGTGAATTACGAGTGTCATAAGTGTATTATGATAATTAAACCATAAATCTATATGGTATATACTTATTTAAGATCAAATTTATAGGGGGGGAAACCATATATTTTTTTTTTCTTTTAGCAAAAATTCAATTAAGTAAATTAAAATGAATTAGATACTTAAAAAATTAATATGTATTTGTGTTTCAGGCCATGACTTCTCCAACTACTTCTCCCCAGAAGCCAGCAGAAAAGAGTGAAAGTCCTGTACGGACTGTGCCAGCTGTCAAGTGGCAGTGGCAGGAGACCTCTATTCCAGTGGGTGGTGCAGGCTGGACTAGGGTCTGGAGACTTGCACGCCTCCTACTCCAGGCCAACTGTTAGGTCAGCACAAAGCTCGTCACCTCTGTAGTCCTCCCATCTTCCTACCCCGCACCATTAGCCACCTCCGATACCTTTGAGAAGAGCATTTGGTTTCTAGGCAGTCAATGCCTCAAAAGGGTCTGAGTAGTGTCGACAAAGCACTATTAAAACATACCTCCAAGGTCTATCTAGTTCCTAATAGTTTATTTTTTGTTTTACTTCTGCCTAATTTTTTTTTCTAAAAAATATCTTTTTTTATTTGATAAAATAGTTGATGACAGGCTAAGTTATGAAGTTTTTCAAAGTAGTTTCAGCCAACCTGCAGGTGTCAAGCATGAAAAATATTTATCTTAATGTTGAAATGGAACATATTTAACTCTTAGGCATAAGCTGTGTTTGAAGTATCATTGAATCCAAGTTTATTTTAGTTTTTTTTTAAAATATTTATACTAATTGCCTTGAAATTATTATTGTTAAATTTTACAAAGGTGGCTAAAAGTCCCAATTCATCTAATGACAAAATTATGTAAATTGCTCATTTGTGTAATCAGTGGAATTAAATGAGGAAATGTTGAGCAAAGTTGTGATTAAGAATAAAAATGATAAAACATAGAAGTTAAAATATACTAAATCTAACAGTATACAATAGATATGGGAAATATATTTTCTCTTTTAAGACATTAATTGAAATTTATTAATCTATAAATTTTTGTATTCATCATTGAATGAATAATAAATAAAAATCATTGCAAACAAAAAATTTTAAAGATCTTATTTGATCTAGAGTACTGTGCATTAAAAATAGAATAAAATATGGTGAAAATATTGTATTACTTTAAGTAGAAAAATTTATGAAGACAAGAATTAAGCATGTGCCCACATGTTCTTGTGATTTCAGAGTAGCGTTAAATCAACAGAAAGATTGTTTTATTTGATTTGATGTAGTCGACTACTTATCACCTGCAGGCAACGAGCAGGCTTTGGAGGATGCATAACATTATGAAAATCTAATTTGAAAAACCTATTTATTCAGATGCTCTGATTTCACTACATGTACCCATTCATATTTTTTTGTTCTTTAACTGTCACAGAGCTTAGAGCATCCCTACCATATCTAGTCAAAGGCAGTTAGAAATGGCCTTAGATTAGTTCAGAGTTAAAATTTTTGAGATAAAATGATTGTCCCATGTATCAGGTCTTCCTGGCATCAAGAACCCTCTGAGCACTTAGTGATTTTTAGTAAGGGCAAATGGCAATTAAAAAATAATGGAATCCTCAATATTGTTGAACTCAAAAGGAAGTTTAAAATTTTTTTTATAAATTTTGAGAAAGTATTAATTACTGAAATATCCCCTCTCATGTGCCAAGCTGTTGTAATTTTTGACATTAGTGAAAAACAAGTGAATTTTTGGCTATTGAATAAATAAAAAAAATGAATAAGCCACTCTTTGCTTAATCTTACTGATTTCACTGAATATATATAAAGAGATTTTAAAATATAATGAAATATTTCCTTCCCTTTAAATTGCATAAAATTTGATCTTAATTAGATCAAAATGTGTAAATATTAGTAAGTTATATTTAATTATGTGTTATTGCTAAAGTGATTCATTATTCCAATGATATTTAAAAGGAATTTTTTAGATGTACAGCTAGATGTGGCTTAAACAAATAATAGGTGTTTTATTAAATGGTATTGAAAATGGAAGTTATGAAGTTCTACAAAAACATTTAAGCAGAAGGAATTGAGACATGTCTCATATTTTTGTAAGTTGGTTTTGTTGGATCAGCTCCACAAAAAATCTACTAAGAAAAGATAAAAAATAGAATTTTTCTTGCATTACCCTTGATTTTAGTAAATGTTTTCTGCTTAGATAGTAGGCTATAGAATTGACAAATACTTTTTATCTTCTTTTTATTATGTGTCTTGTATACATATTATGATAAACTTTGTAGTAACACAAATAGTTATATGTTTAAGCTCATAAAATTTTGTAACCAGATACATTTTCCTATAAACCTGATTTGATGTACCTAATAATAGATTTTAAATATTGTTAATTTATGTTTGTATTTTGTAAAACAATGATTAAAATACTGTTATAATAGAACTATGATGGTATGATGTCTAACATGGTATGATGTTGAATTATTTATAAATTATATGAGTTCCAAATCAATCCCAGCCTTCAGTCAAGCCAGTAACCAATAGATATCGTATAATTAGTGGAAAAAATTACACTTTAATCTAGAAGTTAGAATGTAGGTTGGAATAAATCTTATGTGAAAGCCTAACTTAACTTTACAATTTATTGGAATTGTACTGAGAAAAATTCTGGTTCAAGTCAAACCTGTTTTTTTAAAATAATTTTTTTGTATAAAATGATTATCAAACATTCAATTATGAATTGCTTCTCCTTGGAGCATTAGGTTGTAAAGATTTATCAATGAGTGATTTTTACTTGGAGAAAAGAGTCATTGATAAATAACAAACATGAGTGAGTTATCTCACCTTTACATGCTAATAAGAGGACTCCAATTACAATCGAAATAACACCATAAGACCATAAGTAATCTTCCACCCTTAATAAATAAATAAAAATTTATTTTTTCTCAGTATGATTACAATGAGTTTGTAAAAATTGAGATAATAATTAAAAAAACGAATGGCATTATTGTTCAGAGATCTTAATTGTTTGAAGTAAATTTTTCAATAATTTGCACCATCATATCATCAAAATGTTAAGAATCCCTCCTTTAGATTATTTTAACAAATGGAAGCCACTTATATTTAATATAGGTATATTTTAATTTATTGTTGGGATTAAATGCTACAAAGAAAAAAAAAACTGTTCAATTAAACAGCAATACTCTAGCACTAATGAAGAGAACATACCCCTCCAATATTGCACTGAGTAAGATATATATATAATATATGTATGTTATAAATAAATANAATAAATAGAGATATCTTATATAGCATGTTTAATTTGTGATAGAGAGTAGTCAGTCAATTGTACATTAATTAAATAGATTTAAGTAATAATAATTTATAATAAATTGTTGACAAGTGTAATTTTAAACCAAATATTTGTATGTTACCACTTATGAGAGATTTTCTCAAAATACTGTTATATATCTTGCATTTAGTTGAAATTTATAAAATGAAAATGCAATGAAACCTCTTGTATGCAGAGTAATATGTATTTAAAGAACAATAACTACAAAATGTTAAAATTCATTTAATATGAATAATAAATGTTCAGTAATATATGGAATACTTTTATGACCCTTTATTTTTGAAAAGGGCCAATAGATGCCTGGCATCCTTCTGGATAAACCAATCTAAAGCTATGAACCATTTTTTACTACTCTTCTACCATATTACAGATTAAGAAGAACATGACAGAAAGCTTACCCATGTCAGCTCAAGAAAAGTATGTCACTGAGGAGTGGCTTGTGAATGCTCTTTAAAACTATTCTTTACTTTTCTCCCTGTATGCCTACATAAGTATGTGAACTTCCCATATTTCATCCTGTAGACAACTGATTTTTCACTTTCAATTTACTTTATTTTTCCCAGAGAGTTTTAATTGAAAAAACAAAATAATCCTATAAGAAATAATTAAGTAAGGAAAAATAAAATTCTTTTATTCATAATTTATATTCAAAGTAATGCATTTAAAAATATACCAGTCATTATTTCAATAAACTAAAAAAATAAATAATAGAATGTATCAGGTTTGTTTGAATTAATTTAATACACATAATAAAATATTTTTGCAATTATAGAAATCCGTAATTAATGCTTAAATTGTAAGTTAAAATTAGGCTTATAATATAGTTATTCAGTTTTGGAAAGGGCTCAGAGACTGTGTTGTTTATAATACAAAATATTTAAATGAATTTTTATAGAAAAGCATTGGATTGCATCTCTCTTTTAATAAATAAATAGAATATTCATAGGACATAGCAGTGAGTTGGAAACAATATCAGATTATATAATCTGTTAGACGAATCATTTATTTTAATCATTAGAGTAACTACTACGATTTGATACTCAAATGGATATAAAATAAAACTTCATAGTTTATTTTCAACTGTCAAATATTTAGATTAAAATGGTTTTCCCAGATATATCTTGAATGGGAATTCAAGAAAATATCCTTTCTACTGGAAGGATATATATAAACTGCTTTAGTAGAATTACAGGCAGGTGCTTAGAAAATGAACCAAAAAATTATATTATCTTCTAGACTTAAATAATAATTTAGAGGTTTATAAGAGTACAGATATTTTTTTTTCTTTAAACTTAATGCTTTAAATAATTGTCATTAATAATTCACTTTATTTTTAGAAGTGGCTATGAAATGATAAAAATAATAAAAGTACACATAAGTGCTATAAATTAAATATTTTCAAGGACTTTAACGTAAATATGTTTCATATAATGTAAAATACATTAATGCAATAACAAAAACAAACCAGAATGATAGAATGAAAAACTATCAGAGGTAAGAGTTGAAGGTAATTATTTGTTACATTTATACATACAAGTATAATTATACTTAATAAATAAATAAATTNCTTGATACTGACAGCAGCTCTGCACTAAGCTTTATAAACACAACGGTGGCTGAAGAGAACGTAAATGAATACACCAGAATTTCTGATTAGTACTCAGGGATCCTGATTTAAACACCCCAGACTATTAGCTTAGTCGTACCTGAAAGTTAGCTTGTCATACTTGCAGAGACTAGTGTTAAACAGAAAGAATTAGATTTTGCAATGCCTACAGACTACTTTTTTTTTTTTTTCAGAGTTTGGTGGTAGCTTGACTGAGCATACTTTCCCGAATTGAACATATATAGCCAGGTGATATCTGACTGAACTCTCATCAATATAAACTGACCTGGCTTAGCTTAGGAATATGGAAAGATTACTTTTAATGAAGATAAAGATTTGGTTTTTTTTAGTGCTTTGTAAACATATCTTTAAGTTATTTATATAATATAAGTATACAGTTAAAGAAATGCTTGCTAGATTTGACAAAATTACATTTCTTCTTCCTGTTGCTCAAGTTGTCATTTTTTTTAAACAATAGAGATAATCAAGATAGAAATAAATGAGAGAGAATAAAACTTTAAACATAGAAAATACCAAAAATAACGCTGAAAACTAACATGAATATAAAGTAGACATTAAAATAGAGACTCAAAATCTAGCAATACTCCAATAGTAGACACACCCATAAAAATTGAAGTGGGAGATGTTATTCATTTTTTAAAGAATAATATAGCCCTTGGAAAATACAAATTATTGCAAAATGGACAAATTTAATTCAAAATGATTTAACTCAATTGATCGATCACACAAATGATTTTATCACCAGTAAAGGATGAAGAACAGATACCTGCTGATTGGAGGGTAGGGTTATTTTGCCAAATATTACAAAAAGGTAAAATGGAGCAATGTACAAATTATAGGGAAGTTACTCTAATTGAGATTTCTTTAATTTTTTTTTTTTTTATAATGCAAAACTTTAATCTTAAGTTAATAAAATAATTAAAGTTAATTCATTTAAGTAACTTTGATAACAGTATTTGTGGTAAACTAATTCACTAATTAAACTTATAATGAAATAACACTATATGTTTTAGTAATTTAATATTTGTTACTTTAATTTTTAAAAAAATAATTAGAAATATTGATTATTTTAAAATTATTATGCAATTGAAGATAAGGAAAAGCAAACATAGTTTATTTTTAATCATTAGCAAATAAAAGTAAGTAAAAATTATTGAAAATATTATACAATAGAGTTGCATTGACTTTTAATGAGGACTGTAAATCTTTCACACTTCACACTTTATTGTTTTAAGTGCAGACATACAGAGAACAATAATTATTGAAAAAAAACAAAACAAAACTGAAGATATTCATAAATGAAAAGGTCTTTCCAAGGAATTATGATATTGTATCACTATGCATAGTTAATGTACACAATAAAATTATATTTTGATTAAAACAACTCAGATCTCTTAAGATCAATACCTATAATAAAGTTTTTTCACAGAATAATTTACACATGGTGTAGATATGGACTCAATCAAAAAAGAAACACATGTATTTAAGGCACTTAAAATAATTTAGAGGACAGAAGTTAAGAAATAATTGAAACATATTAATTTTTGGGGGTTAAATAAGAGCAGGTATTCCAAATTATTTTTTCAGTAGACATGGTCAGTAATTACTCAACAACTAATAAGTATTGAAAATGAAAATTTTATTGACTCCCCACCCAAATTTGAAAAAAAAAAGTTAAGAAGAATTCAAAACAATTTTTTAAAGAATAAAATATGCAGTTTAGCTGGGATTTAAGCTTGATTTATTCAAATGGACTTCAAAAGCTACATGATAGTTACTAATGCTCTCTTTAGGGATCTCAAAAATTTGGAGGCTTCTAAATAATATAAGATACGAGATCCTGAGGTCAACGGGAAACACAATAATCAATTCCTGAACAAAATTTACACAGTTTTCTCCTGAGTAGTCGTGCAATTTATTTTAGGTTTATCTCTGTTAATTCCATGTTAATACAATTTTAAGTTTTTAACAGAATTACACATTTAAGACCTTGGGCTCCAATCTAGTATCTGACAGACAGGAGACCGAAGTTTTAACCTCACAAGTGAAAAGTTTGGATATAAAAATTTTATATTTAATACTGGAGTGAAGATGAAAAAGCTACATTTCACAAAAATCAGCAGATCAAAAGTGAAACTATTTCTCAGAGGAAAAGTTTCTTAAGGAGGAGAGAAAGAACTAAAAATTGTGATTAATCTAGTATTTAACTAAGGCAAATAAGAATTTTTCTTTTTTTTTTTAGAATTTTTTATTCATTGTTAGTTATTTTTACTATTCATTTATTTATTATTTGCAGAACATAAAAAAAAAAGTATTGATTTAAATTATTTTAAGATTTAATGAGAAACATTAGGCCTATCAAATTTATTGCTTAAAAAGATAGAGTGAAAAAATTTATTAAGAAAAATATTTATTAGTGCTAGTATCTATATCTGGTTCTGAAATCAAATTTGATTAAATAAATGAGTGTTTTCTGAATAACTGAACAATGATGAGTTTAGTTTAGAAGAAAAATATTATCAGTAGAATGACAAAAATTATGCTCAATTCCAGTTACTAGGAAACTTGGGAAATTTTTAGGGGGAACAAGACTATTACATAGGGTCGGAAAGAAAATATGAATAGAAAATTAATTTGGTTTAAAAAGTTCAGAGTTTGTTAACTATATACATCTAATCAATTACATAATGAACTATATTGATGATGACATTCACCCATCTTTTCGATCCCCAGTTTATAAAAATTGGGGGCTTAGAATGAAGGACTTAAAATAACATTTTCAGCTTTACTTTTTTCTTAAAATATTTTTTTTGGGAAAGTGCTGAAGATATTGGAAGAGATTAAGAAAACTCTTTCTCATATAAGCAACAACCCAGTTATTTCCTCATCTGATTACCATATCTTCCAACCCATTCAGCACTTTCTTTTAATTTATATAAATACTTTATTTCCAAACTTATATAAGATCAGTAATCTGAAATACATGGAGAGAGTAAAGGCTCAAACACTTTATTTAAGGAGTGAAAACTTGAATAGTAAAAAATGGAAACAAGGAATGAAAACTCGAGCTAAAAATTACCATGGCATTCTGTACAAGTAGTTAAGCTTCACTTGATACTGACAGCAGCTCTGCACTAAGCTTTATAAACACAACGGTGGCTGAAGAGAACGTAAATGAATACACCAGAATTTCTGATTAGTACTCAGGGATCCTGATTTAAACACCCCAGACTATTAGCTTAGTCGTACCTGAAAGTTAGCTTGTCATACTTGCAGAGACTAGTGTTAAACAGAAAGAATTAGATTTTGCAATGCCTACAGACTACTTTTTTTTTTGGTGGTAGTTTGGTGGTAGCTTGACTGAGCATACTTTCCCGAATTGAACATATATAGCCAGGTGATATCTGACTGAACTCTCATCAATATAAACTGACCTGGCTTAGCTTAGGAATATGGAAAGATTACTTTTAATGAAGATAAAGATTTGGTTTTTTTTAGTGCTTTGTAAACATATCTTTAAGTTATTTATATAATATAAGTATACAGTTAAAGAAATGCTTGCTAGATTTGACAAAATTACATTTCTTCTTCCTGTTGCTCAAGTTGTCATTTTTTTTAAACAATAGAGATAATCAAGATAGAAATAAATGAGAGAGAATAAAACTTTAAACATAGAAAATACCAAAAATAACGCTGAAAACTAACATGAATATAAAGTAGACATTAAAATAGAGACTCAAAATCTAGCAATACTCCAATAGTAGACACACCCATAAAAATTGAAGTGGGAGATGTTATTCATTTTTTAAAGAATAATATAGCCCTTGGAAAATACAAATTATTGCAAAATGGACAAATTTAATTCAAAATGATTTAACTCAATTGATCGATCACACAAATGATTTTATCACCAGTAAAGGATGAAGAACAGATACCTGCTGATTGGAGGGTAGGGTTATTTTGCCAAATATTACAAAAAGGTAAAATGGAGCAATGTACAAATTATAGGGAAGTTACTCTAATTGAGATTTCTTTAATTTTTTTTTTTTTTATAATGCAAAACTTTAATCTTAAGTTAATAAAATAATTAAAGTTAATTCATTTAAGTAACTTTGATAACAGTATTTGTGGTAAACTAATTCACTAATTAAACTTATAATGAAATAACACTATATGTTTTAGTAATTTAATATTTGTTACTTTAATTTTTAAAAAAATAATTAGAAATATTGATTATTTTAAAATTATTATGCAATTGAAGATAAGGAAAAGCAAACATAGTTTATTTTTAATCATTAGCAAATAAAAGTAAGTAAAAATTATTGAAAATATTATACAATAGAGTTGCATTGACTTTTAATGAGGACTGTAAATCTTTCACACTTCACACTTTATTGTTTTAAGTGCAGACATACAGAGAACAATAATTATTGAAAAAAAACAAAACAAAACTGAAGATATTCATAAATGAAAAGGTCTTTCCAAGGAATTATGATATTGTATCACTATGCATAGTTAATGTACACAATAAAATTATATTTTGATTAAAACAACTCAGATCTCTTAAGATCTTATATATATATATAATGACAGTTATAATCATATAATGAA
>KZ809058.1:25788-42891 GCA_000696205.2 Oncopeltus fasciatus | reverse complement strand
TATATATATAGATATATATATTTCAGATTTAAAAAAAGAATATATAAATTTAATTAAAAAATTATCTCAATAAGTGACAAAATTAAACGTATCAGACTGTATCTGTAAGAATATCTATAATTCTGGTACTTCTTGGTAAGGTTTTTTTTGTTATCAAAACAGTGAATCACAATAAATAAAGTTAAAAAGTATTACTGTATTGTGACCTAAAATAAGATGTGAGATAAAATAAATGGGGGGAAAATAGTAATCAGCTTTAAATAAGGGAGGTAAAGAGAAAATGATAAAATTGCTTATTAAAAGATTTCTCATCTAGCTACTCACATGATGCGACCAATGAAAATCATTTCACACATCTTCACTAATCCTACATAGGAGAAACAAAAAGAAAAATGGTCACTTCAAACTTGTATACGAAATTAAGAAACCAAATTTGGTATTAGAGATTTTATTATTAAGTCTTGGATCAGTTAGTAAAGGACTAAAATTTTTTGTGGAGGAGGGCAGGTTTAGAGGAAGACCAAATTAAAAATTTGTCATTATCTTAGTCATTATTAAAGATTATGACAAAATTTATGCTTTTAGGCTCATTTATAATGGAATAAGTCTTTACGAGTCAAAGAAAGATTACTGTACTTAATGGTTTTTTTGCCAAAAAAAATTATAAAAATAAATATTCTGGGGACAAAAATTTTCACTATTAGGTAAGCATTAAAATATAAGCAAAAAAATAAAACAGCCAGAAGTAAACCACAATCAAAAATTATCATTTATACTAAATAAAGTATAAATGCTTATTATACTAAAGATTTTTTTTTTTTTTTTAAATGTAAGTTTAAAAAAACAAAACAAACTTTTTTTACAACAATTTTTGATTAATATTCATTACAGCATTTACTTTTTTTATTATTATAATAAAGTCATACATGCAAAATATAAAATTGAACTGAGAATAGAGTAACTTACAGAAGATGAAGGATCTGAAGAAAGAGTCCGCAATAATACGGATACTGCACCTTCCAGTACCAAAGCCCTTTGAACTTTGGGGTTGTTTTGAGCTGCTGATGCCAATAGCCTAAGAGCTTCATTTCGAACTGGTCCAAATGTAGAATTTAATGAAGGTAGTATAACTGTCTTATAGCTGAAATATACATGAACATAATATAATATTACTAATTATAAAAATGCTGAAAATTATTCTGAATTCTAATCAGTAAAATGGATTTGAAACAAATTTTAAATTCAATACTGATCAGCTGTAGAATTTGTTGACCATATAGTTATAAGATTGAAGGAGAACAGCCAAAATATTGTTTAAAAACAATTTTTTTCAAAATGTGTTACTGATATTTCTATATCAGATCTGATATTTTTCTAAAAATAGTTACTGATATTTTGCCTTACATTGTAAGCTATCTTCAGGACTGTTAACAGTATTACAATTTCACGAGAAGAGATAATAAATAGAACAGCCAGTAATTAAAACAGGAAAATATGAAAATCAGAATGTGGAAGTGTATTAGAATATAGAGAGACTACATATTATATTTTTTTTTGTCAATAGTTCCCCTCTTGCTCTGATGGTAGGAGTGGTGAGTTTTTTTTATTGGCTGTTCTATTTATTATCTCTACTTACAGCATTGTTATTCTGTTAAGAGCCCTGAAAATGGATTACTATGTAAGCCAAAATATCTTCAAATATTAAAGTATTTAAATTTGGAAGAAAATAGAGTTTTTTTTTTAGTCAAAATTAAGACTGAACCCTTATTTTATTCATAGCAATACATGTGATTTTGAAGGTTTTGTTATTTTTTCGCTATTATATTTTATACACATTATTTTCTAGCAAACATTTTAATTAATACAAAATCTTCATGAATTCAATTCTCCTTTGGTTTAACACTTTATGTACATAAATTTCCCATTAAAAATTTGATTTAAGTAATATTTACTTAATTTCACTTTTATTTCATCGTAAATTAGCACTAGCCAGCCATAGCATAGTAAGCAGTTTCTTTATGTGCTCCTAATTTACTATTAAACTTGGAGAAGACCTAATTTAAGTGAAAGTACACAATTTTAAGTTTCGGGAAGAACTATAGAGCAACATTCACACAAAAGGTGAGAAAATATCCAGTTCAAGTGTACTCCAAACTGTGATTTGTATAATTGAGAGGGATAGATGGATCACTGAAGAGGGATAGATAGGCCCTTGGTCCTTTGGCCCTAAACAAAGAACTACAGATAAAGGAGAGCGCATCAAACTCCTAACCTCCAGGGGAGAATGTGATTACAACTGATTAGTTGCCATATAACTTTTTCCTTCTCTCTCTCTCTCTTTATTACTAATTATGTATTATATAATTTATGTACAGTTTTTATTTTGCCATAAAGTGATGGGATCGATGAAGCAATGATCCCAAGTTCAGCCAGAGGGAAGTTTTTACCAGCATTACAACACCCCCAAGAAGCCAGAGGACATACACATCAATCAAGTCTCATCAGTGACAAGACTATATGGACAGAGACTAACTTAACCGGTGCCAGTGTTGTCGACTAACACCAACTATGTTTCAGCCTTCCCTGAATCACTATTTTTTACAAAAAATCCATTCAACTCACTCTCCACTGAAAAACTTCAATATAAATTTCGACAGTCCTAAAACTCCAACTACCAGAATATCAGAAATCTTCACCTTTTATACCTATAAACTCGACCAAATAGTTAGCAGGGAAAACTATTCATAGGAAAGCAGACTAGTCTGACAAGAAACTAGTAGGCAATGTCGCTGACCCCTTATTAAGCAATTATAATTACACCAAAGAAATACAAAGTGATAAAATAAAAGTGAATACCATTCGTATCTTAAGGGAGTTACCAAATTATCACCAAAGTGCCCCTATCTTTTATTGATTTGGAGAAAAAAGGAATAATAAATGACATTTATGACCTCACTTACTCTACCGCATTAAAATAGTGACAAGAAGTTTCATCCTCAATGAGACCTTATTTACCAGGTATGCAAGTTTAAAATGTCGTTTTAATTCCAATAGAATGCGCTCTTAGCCTATTGAAGGATTTGCTTATCTCTAAACGCTATTTTGTTTGTTAGTCATTTGTTTACAAAAGTCAGTTGTTTTTAAGTCGTTTACGTGGACGTATCATACCTTTCTTTGGTGTTAAAAATGTCTAATTTTAAGCCAAATAAAGAGCATTTGCGGCATATCATGATTTTCTTATTTAATCAAAAGAAAAAGGCATCTGAATGTCATCGAATTTTTGTTGAGACTTATGGCGATCTTGCTCCAACCGGCAAGACATGTGAACGTTGGTTTCAACGTTTCAAACGTGGTGATTTTGATGTTACTGATCAAAAACGAGAACCTCTTCTCATCGATGGGACACTCATTGGCGGAGCAACACTTCAACAATTTCGAAAACGTACGAAAATGGCTCGATGAATGGATTTCAAATAAAGATGAAGCATTCTTTTGGAATGGTATCCATATATTGCCCGAGAGATGGACAAAATGTGTAGAAAGCGAGGGCCAGTACTTTGAATAAAATATATTATACTTTTTTTTAAATTACTGTGTATATATTTTAAGAAATAAACGACATTTTAAACTTGCATACCTGGTATGTCATCAGCAACATTAATATGGCCATTAAATGGGCTACCACTAACGATCCCTTTACTGTGGGAATATAACTCCCCTCAAATGTGAGGAGAACCGATAGTCAAAAGTGTTTGAAGACCCTGAACACTCCAGCAATCTATGCTTTCTTCTCTAAGAGTCATCCCGGCAACTATAAAATTTATCATCAGCTCAAGAAACACATGCGTTGTAGACCATCAGCACAATACCAGCAGGATCTCATGG
The DNA here is from genome assembly GCA_000696205.2 of Oncopeltus fasciatus. Lineage (NCBI taxonomy): Eukaryota > Metazoa > Arthropoda > Insecta > Hemiptera > Lygaeidae > Oncopeltus > Oncopeltus fasciatus. The sequence continues at coordinate 39,006 of KZ809058.1, read as the reverse complement.
TCTCAAAAATTATATTATACTGAGCATTATACCTCAGCCCTTCATTAGAGAAGTACCATGGGCCCAGCCTCAGTGAGTTCCTTTATCCTAATGCTAGCGAGAACCACCAAGTCAGGCCAAGGGGGAAAGTTCACCTCAGGACCAGCCCTACACCAGTCATATCCCAGACAGATTTACTCAGAAGTCTCTTTCACTTCTGTGCTGTTAGCCCTGACCAGCAAGAAGACAGCACGCCACCGCTATATCATAGGCCCCCATCACTAACAGCCCAACCTCCTGAGCTTGCAGCTCCCATTAGTTTCCCAAATATCAAGCTCTCTTATATCCTCTGATAAGTAATCCAACATGGAAACCTTTACCCAGTTCATGATAGAGAATATGTTAAATCCTCTTATTAAGCTCATCACAGACTTTAATACTTATTTTCTATTCTTCAATCATGGATTTCCATAACAAGATACACTCTCTACCATTATCTGATCCCGTAGATTATCTTCAATCTACCATTGTATCAACAATTATGGTAATAATCACTCTAGTATCCGTGTATTGTCAGATAAACAAACCCTTTGTTCCTGCTCAGTTTAGTCAATTCTTTCATTCTCTAACTGGTGATGACTACAATGCTAGTCTGTGACTTAGGGGACTTACATTTAAGAATCATAAACACTGGACAGACGGTGATGACGTCCAAAATAGTAATCCAGACTGAGTAACTCTCATGGCCGTTCCCTGAACATTGCCCTTTCCCACAGACTTCTCACTACCCTCTCTGTAAATACTCCTATTACCCAGATAGGGCAATCAAGTACCTGATCTCATAGACTTTTTTGGCTGTAAAAGCCAAAATCCTTCCCATTCCTCTACCAGTGACTTTAATGACGTTTCCTCTAATTAGTACTTTTTACTCACTACGTTACTCCAACCCATCCCAAAACAATTCTATTTCAACACAAATAGTTCTGGACTGCTACTAGTAAAATGTCACACAAAGTCATTACCTTTTTGATATCAAATACAACCTTGTGAAACACGAATCCTGGGTACAAACTCAATGCAGCTAAAATCTTTAAATATCTGCCTAAAACGGCTGCAACTTTCTTCATCTGTATGGTTTCCCAAAATCCAATGACCAAAATGTGTTTTTTATTTTAGGGCGCTTATATTTATCTCTCTGTATTGCTTATACAAATAGTATTGTGTTGGCGTTTTCTTATATATATTGCAAGCATTTGACAGAGTCTGACAATGTGGACTATTGTTCAAATCAAAATCCATCACCATAGTACCCTTTACTTTATACATCCCTTCTACCTAATTATTTGATTTTCCAGGGTCCAACAATGATTAGATTACACCAAATATTATATCTAGTGTAAATGGGAGTTCATCTTGGTAGTGTGTTTGGGCCCAATCTTTCAGTGTCAATATCTTTTCTCATCCTATACCCTCCAAGCAACCTTTATGGATAACAAATTCAAAGGTAATTCTTTCTTCTGATACCGACTTCCTTACTACCAGGGAAAATCTCCAATGTCATTTAGCAATGGTGCTAGCATTGGCTCTTTAAACTAAACAAGGGTAAATGTTGTCATTTATTAGTTAAACTATGAAAGGAACAACCTGGCAGAAACTTGAATGATATACCTATTTCCATTTCTGTGTTAGATACCTAGAAGTATTCAGACTCTTGACTTACATAGAACACATACAAAAACCAAAAGATAAGAAATAAATAGGAGATATGGACAACCTTAAAAGCTACTTAAGCTGCAAGTCAGCTTAATTTGCGACCAACAAATTCACTATTTACAAGTCACTATTGAGAACTATAAGGCAAACAAAGTTGAATTGTGTGAAGCTGTCAAACTATCAAATATACAAAAATCCAGTCCTTCCAATCAAAAACCCTAACATAATTGATGCACCTTATTATGCCACAAACTCCACTCTCCACCATGATCTAGAAATCCCATTTGTGAAAGACTTTATATCTTCCTACTTAGCTGATTTCCACCTAACCTTTCCTCACGTCCTAATCCCTTAGCCTTCTACTATCCATTCTGCCCCCTACACAGTCTAATAACCCCACACATCTGAAAAAGAAAAGACCATGAGATCTCCTTGGTGCCATATTTTCATAAAATAATACGTAGGAATACTGAAAACTTATATTAAAGATTGTGAATAGTTAAAGAAGAGTCCTGACAATGGCTAGCTAAGTGAAGGACATAGTGAAGGTGATAGGACACCTATATGAAAGTTATATATCTTTTCGGTTTGGTTGAGTTTTTAAAAATATATATTTTTATTTTACATCCAAATTTTCAGAACAATTTTGTATTCCTGTTAAGTATAGTTACGACAAAGGTACAATTGCAATGGATGGGCAATCTCTAGGAGAAGTGACTGAGATAACTTAGACAGGAGAAATGCTAGGAGAAGTGACTGGGACGACATGGCTTTTGGAAAATGCAAGGAGGAGAGGAAGTATTATTTAACAATTTTGTTTACAAAAATAATTAAATAATTACAAGTATTATGCTGATATTTTATCAAACTATTGACTGTCATAAAAAAAATAAAATAAAATAATTAACTAAAATTAAAAACAAAAAGAAAAAAATAGCACTTAACAATGACACAATACAATTAAAAGAAATATAATTGTATAAAAAATAATTCTTTAGTACATGGAATTGCCTTCTTAGAAAGCTAGGAGAAAGGAAAATAAATCGAATTTGAAAGGGAAAGTAATGATGGATGTTGAGAGATGGAGTTCCAAAACGAGTAGGCACACATAGACTATAAAAGAATAAAAGATAGATAATAGAGTGAGATATTAAGTGTTGGGGGAAAGAATGGGGCTCATAATCTGGCACTACAGAAATGGTTAGATAAAAGTTAAATATAGCCAAATATGATTTCAGTTTAGTTGCATTTTTTATGATGAGATGCTGATAAGATCTCATCTTTTTTTCTTTTTATTTTATTAGAACTTTGAGTGATAAAAGAAAAAAAAATCATAACATTCTCTAGAATATCCACACATTCTTCAAATTCATCCTAACCCTAACTTAAAAAAACAATTTGTTCAAAGTGAATAGAGAATTTTATGATTCATTAGCTAATTCTTCAGCCAAACTTCATTACATTGTACTCAACATCACTGGGGCATCAATGAATGACAGAAAAGTTACAAAATATAGAACAGCCTTAGTTAAATTCACCAAATTATATAGTTAATTTTCTCAGAAATAACAAGTTACATGAACAATATGACTAACTTAGTACTGAGAAAAGAGAAGAGTGATTGCACGCTCTCCTTATACTATTTTGAAGCTTTAAAACTTTCAGGCTCTTCATTAAGTCCAGGAAAGTTTTGTTGTTATAATTTTAATAAAAAATTCTTATTTTGAATGAAGTTTGTAGATTTGAAAATTTGGGATTAATTGTTGATTATAATTGGATTAAGATATTATTGAGTCTAAGTTTAAATACTTTGATCTATTAATTTGCAGAGAATGACTGGCTTTTTTTCTTTTTAATGTTTAGTGCTCATTCAGTGAACCATACGAGAAATATTCTTAGCCCTGGAACTGTTATTTTGTCTTAGTTGTTAAAGAGTTGGAGATTTTGATGAAGTAGACTACCATTTTTAGAAGATAAACACTTTCATCCATTTAGGTACTGAAATCAACACTCAGAATGCAGGTCTCAGGAGATAAAATATGATTGCAGCAGATAACTATTGTTACTCTGGCCTTGTTATTGTAAAGGCAAATTCCTCACGAATTGAACCTAGATTATCTGGAATAATAGTATGACCCTAGTCTGCCCAGACCTAACTTATGGTTAAGAGGCTAGGGCTTTCATGAGGATAAATGCTCAGGAATTTTGTCTTTAAATGAAACATTCTTCCAAGAAATTTCACTCTTATTAAAGAGGGTGAAATATAAATGAGAAAACAAAAAAGTCATACTTGTGATACTTTTTAGAGGTGAAATCCCCTGAGGAATAAAGACAGACATATCCAGTACTGGTGATTATAATTACAGGTGAATTATAGAAAGGATAAGTAGTACTATTAAACCTCCACAGAAATTACTCAAGTAACAAATGTTACTTACTTATTTTATACATGTTGTTAACACAACTCAATTTGTATATGTGAATTAAATATTCGTATCATATTATACAAGTTACACTATTTAAAAAAAAATGGTTTCTTCCTAGGAAGGATTTTGAGTCACTAAAACAAAATTCTAAGCAATGTAAAATTAAATTTTCAAAAGTAGGCAACTGCTTACCGACCCATTCATATTAATAATGAACTCCTGGGCATTATCTATTTGGTGGACAAGATACTCAAAAAAATTCAACAGTTGCTCTTCAGTTTCTTTTTTCTTTGTTTCATCCTTAGCAGAATCTTCACTTAATTCTTTGTATTCAGTCATGGTATCCATTAAGATTTCTGCATCAGTTTTAACAGTAGCTTGCATTTTTCGTAGCTCTTTCTTTAATTCAGAGTAGGTCCGAAATTTAGATTTCACCCTTTCTATATCCTGGTTAAGAAAAAGAAAATAAATAAATTAATTTGGCAAATGCATTACAAAAGATTTTTTTTCATATATAGCTGGTCCTGGTTCTGACAATATTACTCTTAAAATTCTATTTTTTTCTAATAGTCTATATGAAAAACAACTAAAAAGCTTTCTGCCACTTACCCTAAAAAGCTGTTCTTATTAGTTTTATTTTTTTATTTCCCATGCAACCACTTAGGAGCTTGGAGAGGGTCTAAATACAGGTCACCACTGTACTCATGAGCACTGCCCAAGCTTTTTTTTTTTGACAATATCTAGATTAGTAAACTTAATCAAATCAATCAATTTTAGTTATAATTTAATTTTATGAAATTCATGAGTTCACCTCTGAAATCTTAGTGATACTACAGAGGCATCCGCATTGGGAGAAGGGCAGGCAAGTGGCCTGTGCCTACTCTCTCAGGGGATGAGAAAAGGTGCCTCCAATAACTGTCAAGGCTTTCTTTATCAACCACTGTATCAGATAGAATAAAAAGTTTGTCAGTAATGCTCATCATAGAGGAAATACCAGAAATAACAAAAGAGGTGAGGACCTTTTTGAGTAGGTATTTAGTTAGAAGCCCAGTATTAGTCTTGACAGGTTCCTCAAGGAATCTGTAAGAATATTCATCCTAGACAAGATAGAATAGAAAATAAGCTCAATGAAGCCATAGAAGTATCCCAACAGCGATAGAATTTTTCCAGAAAACTTTATACGCTGAAAGAGTTAACTTATAGAGGCCCCTCAAAAAAATCTTTTAAGCTGGCTAAACATGAGTTTATATTTTCAGGACCTGGAGAGAGTCAAAGGTGGTGTTCATTCCTAAAGGGGGCAAAAGACATATTGATGTTTCAGACTCTCAAAAAATATTCTGAAAACAATCGAAAAGTTGACAAACAAATGATATGAATATTAGTTATGAGTTGCTCATAGAAACCTCACAGGATGAGTCCCATAGCTTTGCAAAGCAGGAGGAGCAAGTGCCTCCCCCCCCCCCTCTGTGTGAATGGGTAAGGGGAATGCTAACAGTTCAAAATAGAAAGTTGTTGAAATCTATATTGATTATCCAAATGCAAATATGGCACTAAAATTGTTTGTAAAAAAATAAACTGCTATAGTTACAGACCTCCTGGCTGGGAGAGACAGGTTCTCCAATACCTTCCTCCATCATCTTCTGCATCACTCGTTTGAGTTCTGACATATCCACTTCCTGCTGATTGGACCTCGATTCATCCTCTTCCCCATCCTGCTTAATGTCCAGATCCTCTCCCTCCACCACAGAGAGCTGCTGGTCTTCAATTCGCTCATCATCTATCTCCTGTTCAGAAAGAAGCTTAGCTTCTCGCTCACCTGTTGCAAGGTTCACCCGAACATGTAGACCTCTAGGGATTGCTTGATCTGGAAAATAATTTAGGCTTTAGCTTTTTCTTAGTTTCCTTTAACAGATAAAAAAAAAGAAAAAAGATTACAAATAAACTAATTGCATTCCAAATTTCTCTGAAGATATTCAATTGCAAGCAACATGGTTTTTCGAAATATGATTTAAAATTTACTTGTAGCCAGCCATACATCTAATAATAATAATCATCATTGCTAGGATACCATATTGATTAGATTTTCTATATCATGAATTAAACTGGAGAAATTAGTCAGGGTTTCGGCCAGGATCAGAAAAATAAAATACTAATTATTATATTAAATAAAAAAGTAATTATTTGATTATTACCGACATATTGATTTAACTTGTAAGTCATCATTAGGATTCTGAAGATGACTTACAAGTTAAGTTGAAATGTTGGCAATAATAAAATAATTACCCAACAATTTTGGAGTATTTTATTTTTCTGATACAAGCTGAAAACCTGAATAATTTCTCCAGCATTTGACTTGATGACCAACTAACCTCCTAACTTATCATAATTTAAAATTTAGTAGGCTATCTTAAACATAAATGCATGTAGACATTAAATCAAGTGAATTATGTTACAGACTGATGATTGATGCATAACTATTACTGAAATTCTAAAAATAAATGTAAACATAAAAGGAACCCGATGTAAGAATTTCTTTGATTTCATCTCTTTTAAAATAAATTAAATTATTTTCTTATTATTTTTGTTTTAGTGATGGATGAATAAAAAAATTAACTGGATATAGTCCTTAGCTTTAGTAGCAATTAAAAAATATTCATTAAACAATCTAAAATTGCCCTTAGTAAGAAATTCTGAAGATATATTTACAAAAAAAAAAACAGTTCTGAAACTGGCAATGGAGGTACAGGTAATAGTAAACAATTAAGACTGGTGCACCCAAGGACTACATAAGGAATCTGCTGGGTCATCAAAAGCAGAAGCACAGAAAGAAAATAAAACTAACTGTACTAAGTTCAGGGCATTGAACAACTTCTGAATGCATCTATAGATTTACAATGGAAATATATCCACATTTTCAGAAACCATGCTCCCTGGTATTTCCTTTTTAGAATATTTATTTCTAAAAGTCTAAATATACAATAGAATTTTGACATATCATGTGATGAATGTAATTTATATGTAATAGATAGTTATCAAGAGTAAATCATTGTTTCATAAAACCCACAAACATAATACCAATAATAATAGTAATATAATAACATATGCTTTTGAATTTATCATATTATATATAATATATGATATTACTTATGTACAATATACAACACAAATATCACCACTTATATAACTTACTTTTCCGGGGACAATAGTTTGATTTTCTTCTCTTTTCTTTTTTTATAGTTCAGAAATTTTTTAAAATGCATTTAAGAGTCTAATACACAAATAGAGAAGCAGTGGTCATAATTAAATTTAAAGCAGGATTTTAAGGATGTAAAATAGCCTCAGAGTTTAAATTAGGCATGAATCTTTTTGTTTCATATAAGTCTGTGAATATTATTATATTCTTAATAACCTTTAGGAAAAACTTATATGTTACCCCGTAAGGGTAATACATGACCTTTACTTCCATCAACAGAAAACTCTCCTCCCTCTTCTCTTTACCCTCTTTCTTTCTACTTCTCTCTTAACTTGTTTCTTAAAAAATTTAAATATTCTTTCTTTTTAACTATACACTTTTGTTTACCCTCTTGTCATCAAAGTTACAAGTTAATAGTTTTAATAGAATTGTGTATGTGTGTGTAAATATAACTAGAAGATAACTATAAACTATTACCAAATAACTTTAATTACAGGAGGGTAAACAAAAGTAAATAATATATACTGGCCTTATTCGTTTGGGAGGCTAAATCCACAAATGCTTATAAGGGGTCTGAAGTTTGGGGTTGTTGATTTAAGAGGATGGTTGGTAAGGTAGGATTATTTTGTGGAGAGATGTTTTGTGGGGGATGTTAGTAGTAGTGTGCGGGTTATGCAGAGACAGTTTATTCGACTGGGTGTATAAAATAGGAGTAGTCACGGAGGATGTTTTTATTCGGGACTAGTACAGGGGTTTTTTCTGAGGGGGTTTAATTCAGGGATATTTAAAGTGTGGAGGTTTGTGATAGGGTTGTTTATGTTAGGGAATGAAAACCAGGGATGATCTATAACCCTGCAAAATTTCAGCTTGCTACTTCCTTCAAGAAGTGGGTTAGAAGAGTGAGTTCCAGAGCATCAGTATACATGTGTTTATTTATTTATATTAAAATTTTTTTACATATACTTTTGTTTATCCTCTTGTCCCCATAGTTACAAGTCAACAGTTATCTTTTAACCATATTTACACATGTAGACATGTATGTGTAAATGCAACTAAAAAAATATATATGTGATTGGTGGATGGTTGGCCGTCGAGTATTATGCTAGAGAATGAGGGTTTTGGACAGGGTGATATTTATTAATTACTTTCTCTAAAATACACTACATATTGTAATTCGTTAACAATATTGTTCTATGGATAGTGATTACTACTATAATGGGGGAGAGAACGACCAGCACCACAACTCCAAGGAAAAAAAAACAAACATAGATAATAATAAAAACAAATGACAATCACTTTGCATGGAGAAAGGACCCATCAAGCCCACTCCAAATTAATTTAAGCATTAAGGCCCAAGAGTTTGCGAGGCTAACTTCATTAAAGTCATCCGGATGGATTGTAAGAATTGGAGTCCTACTATAGAGATCAGGAGTGCAGATTTGAATGAAACTGCAGTTTCCTAAGGAAGACTGTTAAGCAGGTAGAGATGAGATTTTGGATGAAAGGAATAATAAAATTTGATGGAGGGTAGAGTTGAAAACATAATATGGGGCATTTGCAATTATCATTTGAATTTTGGATAAAAAGGATTGTAATATTTGGATATTGAAAGGGTTAGTGGTACCCCAGAATTGTGTACCAGATAGGTCGTATTAATGTCTTATAGAGGATCAGTTTGTTTTATATTGTGAACTGTAAGTGCCTGTCAACGAATCTGCATAAGAGTCCATGGAGTCTGTGGAGCTCTTGTCCCTTGAATTTAATGTTTCACTCCGGTTATTGTTATTCAAGGTGGGACACAACATAATGGACTGAATTGGAAAGAGGTAAAGGGATGTTACTGAACGCAACATCTGGAGAATCTTTCCTTAGTTGGTAATTAACCTGAACAAGTTTGGATTCAATTGCTGCACCACTGCTGAATAGTTTCAAGATGGTTTTGTAAAATGAAGGAAGGAGTTCTGGAATCAGGATGAGAGAAATGTATCGCTTTCATCTGCAAAGAGGTTATATGGATATCCATCCGATGGGTTGTCTCAATCCTAATAATAATGAAGATATTAAATAATTTTCCCATTCAAATATTTTATGAGTATGCATTCACTAAATATTTCTCAATTTCAATGAATAACAGTAGGTAATACTAAAATTGATTGGATTAAGGGTGTGAATCTATTTAAGTTTAAAATATAAGTAATTTCAGAGAAATTCATTCAGCTAGTCCTTAGATGGACTTTATTAAGTCCTACAATTAGGAAAACGAAGTAAGTAATAATGGTAGAATTGCTAGTTAAAATGCCTAAGTAACAAGCAAACAATATAAATATTTAAAAATGCACTATGAAGTTTACTGTACTGTGTTTTGTACCAAGTTTATGTACTGTGTTTTGTACCGAGTGAATTCCTCAGCCGGGAAGAATCTAACTATGAAGCGCTTAACCCATCTACCATACCGATAAGACTGTAGCAAACTTTAGTTGTCATACCTTTTAAGCTCATTGTTTTTTCTGGCTTGTGACTTATAAACCCATGCTATCCAAGTGAACAACAGTTCTCTTGATAAAACAACAATCTAACTTGCATTTCTTTATTTGGACATAATAGATGATAACATCTAAATTGTAATAATTTAACTAAAATATATCAAAAGCAATGAAAATAGAAGTTCAACACAGAAAAAAAATTGAAAGACTTTATTCACAATACATCAGTAAAACTAAATTTTTACAAAACCTTGATTCAAAACATTAGGATGTATTCACAAATTGGACTGAATACACAAATTAGAACTTAGATTTAAAAGGGGGAATAAAAATTTACAGAAATAAATATAAAACTAGCCTAACAAAAACTGGTAAATAATGATTAAAAAGCCTGAAATCAACTTCATAAAAATTGAACTACTTTCATCTATTAGCAAACATTTAGGATTTAAAGAAAAATATAGGGATCTCATTAATTTAAAGAACTAATTTTATTGCAGGACAAGTAATTTTTCTCGTTAACCTAAAATAATGGTAAAGGGCATTAGGATTTCTCCAACAATATCTCTCTTAATGTTAAAGTACTTTTAATACGTGCTTTAGCAAACCTTTTCTCAAAGGTTGCCATTCTGATGTAGGAGAAAATACATCTTCAGCAATAGATTCATCTTCCTCAGTGGTTTTCTTATCCCCCAGGGCGAATTTCAGAACAACTCCGGTAAAACAAAGTAATGAGAGTAATATGACAGACCTATATGGCTCCATTTCAACAAGATAAAATATATTGCAACTGTATTTTACACGAAGAAGCACATCCGGAGATAAGAACAATTATTATCAGCACGTTGAATTAAAACCTCAAACTGACTGTTACCCTGTAGTTTAAGGTTACGAATTCTTGCATCAGAGCTTTGATTCCTGTTGCTAGGCAACCAAGCATTTATCTTAGCAGAACACGTCAAACTTAATCTAAGGGGCTGTTTGCACTGCCTGTGTCCTCATGTTACGCTATTAGCTTAAATAGTCATCATGTTAGCTAACAAATTTTAGCAATATTGTTCCCTGCTACAACAGTTAAAATTAAATGATTTAAAGCAAAAACAAAATGACAACAATGGGTTTAAACTTGTTGAGGCTGTCACTTGATAAGTACACCAACCTATTTTGAAAGCCTCCTTCATTTTAATGTAGAAATGCAGAATGCTACTTATTCTAAACACATTTCTATGTTTTATTACAGGTGAACATAAATAATGAAATTTATTTCACTTGCCTGAAAGAACAATGATCATAAAAGGTATGTCAACTAAAGTTTGCTACAGTCTTAAGTAACGTATCGATACAGTCTTATCGTCATGGTAGATGGGGTAAGCGCTTCTTCGTTAGATTTTTCCCGGCCGGTTAAATTCTGCCTGGTGCCGGCCTGTAATTGTTCACTGGTCGTATAGTTATGTCTTGTTTGTGGATTTTTGGGTATTTCAAGTGTGCTCCGTGGAATGCGTTAGGACATTGCTTAGTTGTGTTTCGTATTTATTCTTGGTATGCATCATGGACTAATCCGTTATGATGTTGTAATAAGCGTTCGGACACATAATATAGCGACTGAAAACTATTCAGCTTTATTTCCTATGTAGTTTGACTATAGTGGTTTGTTTGCGATTGAGTATATAGTAGTTCTTTATCATAGTTGTTGGGTGTAAGCTAAATGGTTTTCAGTCCCCACATTGTGCGTCCGAACGCTTATTACAACAACATAACGGAATAGTCCATGATGCATACCTATAATCAATTATTTCATCAAATACAGACCGGCACCAGCCAGAATTTAACCAGCCGGAAAGAATCTAAATATTCATAGCACTTACCCCATTTACCATGATCATAAGACTGTAGCAAACTTTAGTTGTCATACCTTTTATGCTCATTGTTCTTTCCGGCTAGTGACATACCAGAGAAATCAAATTCGTTATTTGAGTTCTTTAATACAAACAGTTAAAGTTCTCTAAGCGACTGAGATTGACAAAGTGAGAGGGAGCTTTGAGTATGCTAAGTTGAGAGAGCCTTCATATCTTCGTTATTTTTGTGTTTTTGGAAAACACGGATAGAACACAATTACTTTTTCTAGTATTTATGCTGTATATCATTCTCCTAAGAACCGCTTACTAAAAATGATATTTAAGAATGTAACTATGAAGGCTCACTACTTCCCCCACTCTTCTTTCTTGGACAGTAGAGTCAGTCTTACCGAACGTATATTTTACTCTCATTGTTTTCTTTTGCTTGTATAACCAAATCAGTCATTAACTATCATTTACAAAGATCCACAATGAAAACTTCTACTTAGTAACGCAGCAGAAACTGCTAATCTCAGAATGGCTCTCTTAGTTGTCTGTACAATAATGGTTTGTGTTTGATAGGTTGGGAGCCTAAACAAATGTAATCGCCCTATTTTAGGTGAACTGATTCTCTAGAAATTCTAAATTCAGTTCGCTCATGCCCCTGCGAGGAACCTAATTAAGGACGAGGAAGATCAGTCGGCTATATTGAGGACAAATTAATTATTAAAATATAAAAATGTCTTATTTATAAACACATTATTATGTACACCAGACAGTAAAGCCACAAAATCTGAGATAAGTCGGTAAATAATTTATTTTCGCCTAATTTAGAGGGAATGAGCTGAATAGCGGATCTAGAGGCTCAGAGCCTGCCCTTGAGTTGGATGAACCCACACCGACGTCCTCCTTAATGAATTCTAATTGAGAATACGTATTTTATTGTTTAGATCAGTATGAGGAAGCGGCGTTGGGTTGGGAAATACGCCGAGGGAGTAGGCTGGTCGTAACTAATCTCTAAGTAATCGCATTAATACAATTTGATTAGCTGAGAACCATGTCTTTGGCATCCGCATAATTATGCTGCACCCTTGCCTCCATTGTACCATTGCTCTCCGCTTATCCACCATAGTAACCTTTAGAAATTTTTCTTCGTGAAGTGAGTGAGTTGGTCTCGCCCCTATTCTTTCCTTATACGTTTCGGATATTTAAATGTGTTTATGTACTTTCATTAAAGGTTCAACTTGTTTCTGCTATATTGTTCACCGTCGTCAGAAAAAAAAATTTTCCCCTTGAAGACCTTTTTCTGTAAAGCTACATGAGAAACGCGGTGCGAAAAAACTCAAATTTTCAATGTAGCCTCTTTGGAGCTTTATAATTATTCTTTTTCTCGTAAATACGAGGTTCAGCTTGGAAAAACACACTTCATGGGCCATGGGCATAGGGTGGTTTTCCTGAAGTCAGTATAGTGGGTCGCCACTTTACAAATTTAAAAAAAAAAGTCTTCCTAATCCGATTAGACGTGCGAACACAATGTCCCCAAACACACGTAAATAGTCAGACTCTCTCTCTCACACACACACACACAC
>KZ809057.1:49574-89660 GCA_000696205.2 Oncopeltus fasciatus | reverse complement strand
CTCTGATATTCATTTAATGCCAATTTTATTTCTAGCTGAAGTGAGAAAAAAAAAATTTGTTCAGCTCACTATATAATTCAAAAATAAAAATTTACCAAGATTCCGGTAAAACAATTATTTTCTTATTAAGTGAAGGTTATGATACAAAATTTAATGACTCTCATCTATCGAATAACTCTTGTTTTCTTCTTAAAAATATTTATTTTTTCACATAAAGCTATTAGGATTTACGCCTTAAACATTTGTAAGATAATGATATTTGTTTTGTACATTAACAATATTGTAAATACTTATATAGAACCTGGTGAAGGCATAAAGATTTTTATTACAAATTAAAGTGCAGGGAGGCATATGAATAAGTCTTGCGCTGAAATATGCATACGAACACAACGTTATTTTCTGTTTACAAGGACCTGCAACTGTAAAACACTTCTAACAAATATAAATATTACCTAAGATTAATGTAGCTAATAAATGTAAAAAAATATATATATTTATAAAATTAGCAAACAATCATGTATTCATTTGGTCAATGCAAATTTTGTAATCTTAAACCTTAGATTAAGGCTCGTATAAAAATGGATTCCAGCACAAGTGAATGTTGACGCCATAGATAATAATAAATATTAATTTAGTTGTGGTTTATTATCCCACGTAAATTTTAAACAATTAATGAGAGGGAATATAATAAAAAATCTAAGCAGACAGGTAGGTTTTTTATTCTATTCCCTCTCATTAATTGTTTAAAATTCATATATAATAATGGATTTTCATTTGTGCTTTCGAGAAAATGTAAAAATACACTATACATTTTTTTTTATTCTGGTATGTAATCCCACGTAAAATTTTATACCAGAAATGCAAAGAAATCCTACTAACTCTGCCGGAAATCGAACCGGGTCTCCTGCTTTCCGGGCAAGTATACTGACCGCTAGATAGGTCAAGTCCCGGTTGAGGTTGTAAGATTTTTTTTTTCTGGCTCCTTTTGCATTTTCTGTACATAAAATGTTTTTTTCCAAAAGGAATGCAGCCAAAAAAGTTTTACCATTCATTTTCTTGTTATTTAACTGTTGAAAGCTAATATATAAATTTTATAGAAGGTTGTTTCGTTTATGATATTTAAAAATAAATTACAGAATAACTTGCTTTTAATACCAAGAGAATAATCAATTCTGCTATGAAGGGAAAGTTACTGAGTGATTCCTTAGGCATCGTAGTCATTGAAAATTTATATTAAAATTTAATGTTTATTTAAACCCCAGTATATAGATTTTTGGATTAAGAAAGTGAATCATTTGGTTATTTATTCAGACGAAAATTCGTTGAGTTTAATGAAGTAAATGATTTCTAAAGTTTGTATACAATTTTTGTTTACTAGTAAACTCCCACTCTTCATTAAATAAATTTTAGGTCTTAAAAACAAATGGGTCGTGAATTAGTATTTTTAGTTGCCTCTTAAGCGGTTGTTTAAGCTGTGTTTTATGCACAGAAACAACTTAATAGCTTACTATAATAATAACCTAAATAATTAGATATTAATTTTTTTAAAGTTTATATTTATTTTATTTATTTTATATAAAGAATAACATTTAAATGTATTAATACCAAACGAAGTGGAATATATAGCTTATAATTTTGTACTATTTATTATATTTAGAATATAATAATGCTTAAATCTCGAAAAAAGGAAAATTTCATTCAAATTTTTATTTCAGTTTACTTAATTTAATGTAAAATTTGTGATTATTTTTATCTATAGCAAAAAGCCTAACATATATACTTATATGTAACAATATATTAAACAGCTCTACTTTTCAACTAACAACTATATCTAACAACTTGTATCTAACTATATCTACACCACAATCTAACAACTATATCTATGCCTAACAATACCTATACATAACAACTATACTTACACCTAAAATCATATCTAACAACTACATTTAACAACTATACTTTTCAGCTAACAATAACTATATCTAACAACTTATATCTAACTATATCTATACCACCATCTAACGACTATATCTATGCCTAAAAATACTACTTAACAACTACATTTAACAACCTATACCTTTATCTATACCTAGAACAATACCCAATTACCCTAACAATTTATACGTATTTACTATACCTAACATATCTTTAAATCTCACTCTAATAGATCTTTAAACGTCACATTTGAAATTTTTTTTTAAAATAATGTAGCGGACGTAATTTAGACAAATAAAATTCAACACATATTTACAAAAGTAATGTTTTAGAAATTACAAGCAAGAAATGGAACTATTAAGAGTGAGGAATCTATGCAGTTTCTAGGCCAAAATGGTCTTTTTTTTTTCTTTTTTTTAAATGAAATTTTGAATGTCTCTTTTAAATATAAAATAAGAGGCTGAGCTCTTTATTGAACGTGATCAGAAGACTAGGAGTGGGGGATTGTTTGAAATGTGAAATACTAGCACAGACAATATTTTAAAGTTTCAGACATGATATTAAGTTAAGAAAAATACTACTCAACACAAAATTATTTATTGATGCAATATATATTTTAGGAGTTTCACGCCAAAATAGAACAATTAGGAGTGGGGGTTTACCTTTACTGTAAATTTTAACTTTACAATTTATAGAACGAAGTTATTTGTTTTGTTTTTTATGTCATTTCGCGTGTCGCGTTTAAAGATATAAAGAAAAATCAAGTTTTTCGTCTTTTTTTTTTATAGTAAACTTGGGCGTAAAGGATTGTATAATTACCGAAAATGTATAAAAAATCTTTTTGTTGCAGTGAATATAATATTTAATTTATTGTGCAATGAACCTCGTTACAGGGTTGAAAATTGATAAAAGACAGAATAAATTCAAATATTCATAAACTGCAATACAGCAGAATTCGATGAGTGTACACAGCTCTTGTGTGATGAACTTTTTATAATGACACGACATTTCTGGCGATAACCAATCCAATTCGTTCGGTCTAATTTTAAATGAACAAAGTCATTTTTATATAATTTTAAAGCTACAAGCTGTAAAACTGAAAGCTTCAAAAATATTGACACACTCACACACTCTTATAAATATAAGTTTTATTGAATATATTATTATGTATATAGTAGGTAGAGTCAGAGAAAATATAATAAAAAAAAATATATAAAAATTTGACCATGGAAGTAACCTCAGTATTTAAATTTCTTTGAAATTTGCTGAATTTAATACATTTTTTTCAGGATTAAATGATTGAGTTAGTATCATGATTTGTCAGAAGACAGTGATAGAATTGTAATGTGCTAATTTTAGTTAGCGTGTTTGCATCGAATATAATAATAATAATATAATATAACATAATATAAGAAACGTGCTCTTATTGTGTATACTAGGCTTTAGTTTTGATGAACAGTATCGTTAAGGTTTCTACAGTACTCGGCGGCCCAAGGAGTTAAGAAGAATGCTAACCACTGTCCACGAAATCTATCCAAGGAGATTATAGTAGCTCGGATTTGTTCTGCCATAGAGATATCATGTCGGCAAATAGGTTATGGGTCCACTGGGCGGAAACGGTCAAAGGTCAGATCCCAAGACACGACTGAGGTGGTGGGAATACACCGAGGAGCCTGCCAAAGGATGTTTACCGTTCTCATACTGAACACGAAGGGTATTTCTAAATAAATACAGTTCAAGTAGCTGTGGAACTGCCTATGCCCGACAGAGTCATTCCCAACACATTTGCGTATACATCACGAAGACACTGAAGGGGTGAGGAGATAGGACTTGGATACTTCTGAAAGCTAAACTTAAACATTCCAAATTCTAGTTCTAATGAAATATTTATTTTTTCAATGATCTGATGACTTTTTATATGATCTTATGCATTAGACATCTCAGATAATGTTCACAAATAATTCTCTTTTACTTTAAAAAACCAACCTGTTGTCATGTTTCATTTCTCAATAAATTCTATTCAATAACATTACTAAAAAATAATAAAGCTCTGCCGCTAACTGCAGTTAGTTTAATGACCGTTCGTCTCATCATCTTTTTGAATATTCTGCGGGCTCATGTTCCAAGAAAAGTCGACTGATAGCCATGAGAAGACTTAACCATTTGATATAACCAATCCTTTGATGTACCCTTTGATATACCATTGACATACCCAACCCTTTGAAATGTTAAGTTGCCTCCTATGTTGACGCCTGCCCAACTAGCTTTGCTACACTGCTGGTTAAGCGACTAACAGCATACCTAGGATGTGCGCCTCATCATCTTTTTGCAATACCTTCGTGCTCATTGTCCAGCCAAAGTCGAGTTATAGCAGTCCTGACGCTATTAGGCTACTACCTGTGTCTACGCCGGCCTTACTACTTCTGCCACACATTTTAGCCAGTTCAGCAGCCAACTAGGAGGAGGATTTCATTAACATCCGGGCACTCTCAGCCCCCAATCGCCCAGCCAAGATTATTATTATTATTATTTTATTTTATTCAAGTTTTAGCTTTTCATTCAAACACTAAGGGTCATAGAGAGAGGGGCTATCTACAGGTTGCCATTCCATTCTAAACATCCATGGCTCAAGACAAGATTTTACTAATTAATAAAAGATTGCCCAGGGTGGAAATCAAACCCTCTGCGCTGTGGTTGTGAGACCCGTACGGATCCCATGAGCTACCCACCCAGCCAAGATTAACTGAAGGCCACCATAAACTCGAAAAGACGCTCCTTTTATTTCAAATCCATTGTTAAATGTTAAAAAATGCTTAAACTAAACATATTCCCATATATTATTAAGATAAACACAAGGAAGAGTAAGTTATATTTTATATGTTCGAATGGAGAGTTTTTTCGACCGTAGATATTATTATTAGATGAGTTTAGTTGGGTTTCGGTCAAGGAATATCGAAAAAAAAAAATACAAATTTAACAAAAGTGTAATTTTTTAAAAGATTATCTGCCAGTCATGGAAATGTAAACTTAGGGACAGGACGTCCTCTCTCGTCTTCATGATAGGCCGCCCTGAAGATGGCTTACAATGTAAACCGAAACGTTGGCAGATAATCTTTTAAAAAATACACTTTTGTTTAATTTGAATTTCTTTTTTCTACTTTGACCGAACCCCAACTAAAGTCATCTAATAGTTATAATTTAAATGATATAAGCCGAAGAGAAAAAACGAGTTTACAAATAATAACCTCTATTCATAGTTCTAGACTGGTCAGGAACGACGAGAAGGAGTTTACACAGCCATCATAGTAGCTTTCGCAGTCATTGGGCATGGTAAGAGCTTTTCGTGCAAATTTTATAGAACATAAATTGATATTGTGTTCTATAATCCCTTTACGAACTTAAATAAATACGAAGGAATCAATATATAATAATTTTTGGTGCTACACTAAAGGCCGTATAGATCCAGGGGGAAAATACGTTTTAAGAATGTGTTTATTCTCAACCCACGGCACACTAGAGAAAGCTCGTGTTCAGCACACCATTTCAGCCTCTTGACTTATTCATTTTTCTAATGAAGAAAGGTTACCAATTAGGGCAGGGTGTATATCCCAATACTAACAGAAACACAGAAAGAAAAAAAAACCAACTGTTGACAATGAGCTTTGAACCTCTGGAACCTTTGGTAACCATCAAACCACCATGCCCCCCCTTCTCTCGTTGAGACAAGTCTCTCTTTCTCTCACTCTCTTCTGTTTAGAACGCCAAATATTTTGTTCGTCGGAACGAAACTAAGTTATATTTTATTGGGTATAATATTTTATTTTTGATGTGTATAATAATAAGTTGTTAATTAGGGAAATTGTTATTAGGAGTAGGGTTTCATAAAGGGATGTGCTTAAATTTAATCTCTAATATTATGGAATAATATACAGAAAGTAATTTATACCAATAATTTATGAGGAATAACTTAATAAGGGAGCTATTTGTTAACAATTGTTCACGATGGGTGATAGTTGTGAGAAAGATGGATGCCATTTTGCCTTTAATTTGATGGAAATTATTCTCATAAGGGCCTTACATATGCAAGGGTTGTAGAATGCATAAGTCAAAGTGACAGTTAGTGTCACTCACTGTCACCGAGTGTGATGGAATATTGCTAACATACTGAAACAGTTTTGTGATCAGTGTCAAGTGGCTCTGTTTTAACTGTTATATGTTCTCCTGTTATAAGAAGGTTTTTACAAATTTGTTAATAACTATACTTATTATTGTTTAATTACTGCTGTTCACAAGAGTATATTATTAGCATACGCTTATTATTCTTCATCGTTTTATGTGAATTACATTCAACTTTAACTATCATGTTGTCATTAATATTAAGAGCCCTTAAAAATTACATTATTTATTTTCAGTGTTTAGAAAACCTTAAAGCCCCCGTCTCATTTCGGCCATTATCGAACTGTTCCGAACGTTTGATATAAAAAATAACAAATTTTTAATGACGCTTCTTTATTTCACAAATGGATATAGCTACAACAAATGGATATATAAATATATATATATATATATACATATTTATATGTACATATAAAACATACGGTACATAGATAATATACAATATAACATATGAAAAAATATTCCCGATACCTGAACAAGGATTCAAGTCATTCTAGCGACCTTTATATAAAAACGAAACAAATACCTCTAAATTTATTTTATCAACTTCGAAAAGTGATTAGCTCAATCCATCGATGGCTTAAGCGAGGGAATATATTCGGGACTCCGAACAGTCTCAGTCAGCACAATTTGCTATCGAGAAATATAATCTTTCCCAGTGCCATTGGTGTTTAGAATTGATGGTTATCAGTAGGTAGATCCTCCATTCCATGTTTCAATGGGGTTGTATATAATGTAAAAAAATAAATAATAATAATAGGTTATCTTGTGGTAATAAAAAAAATTAGTACTACCAAATTGAAAATTATTACTGAAAAAAATTATGAATCAAAATTTAAAATAAACCTAAAAATAAATGAGAAAACTTGTCGTGAAATGATTAAATATTTATTTTTTAATGAATTATTTCAAATTTTTTTAAGACAGCTTTAAATAAAATGTTTTTATTAAGACAGCTCTTTGGAAATGTTTTTCATTAAATAATGTNTATATATATATATTTTCTACACAATGACTATAATAAATATTCCATTTAAACATTGAAGTTTATTTTGTATCCCATAATACTCAGAATCTATAACTATATAATATTTCACTATTGCATAGTTATAACCAACTGAATTTGCACTAAAGTTAAAGATATATATACATAATTAAGATTTTAATTTTTAGGAAACATTTTATTAAAGAGATGAGGTTCCAGAGCTTATTTAAATAGAATTTTTTCTAAAATATGGTGGCATTATCGAATAGGAGTGAGAAAATTTATTATAAGAAATAGATCTTCCTCATGATTTATGTGAAATTAACTTCTGACCCCTTCTACCACCCCTCCACTTCCATCTCCACTCCCGGGGGTGGCGACGAGGGTGGGGGTAGCCCACAGCCTGTTGCTGGAAGCGGCCTCAGTCTCCGCCTCACTCTCGAGTCGCGAGCACGGTAAGTCTCTCCAGAACAGCTTGTCCTCGAACTTCGTATGCACTAGGCGGCGCATCACATATCTTGCGAAAATCTTGCCGAAACTCCAAGGATATTTTCGCAAAAATTTTGCTAACTTTATTTGACGACGAGACGAAAAAAACTGTTCTTCAATGGATATAGTTTCTCTTAAAAAAAACATTATTTAAAAAAAATTTCAGAGGATGTATTTTTTTTCTTCAAATATATATATCGAAATACTCTAAATTATACATCTAAAAAAGAAATTAAAGTAAAAAAAAATTACCAATTTATAATAAATTAGATTTCCACATCAATAAACATTATTTATATCAAATAATCAAACATAAAAGTCCACTCTTCATTTCAAGATTATATTTGTAAATAAGAACTACAATTTAAGTTCAAGAGAAATCTTATTTAGATCAAGGTTCTCATTTGAAGAGAATTTGCATTTTGAAGTTTGTTAATTCAATAATACACCATTTTTAGTCTGTAAGTATTGAAATTAAATCAATTTAATCAAAATGTATATAATTTGATGAGCAAAATTTATCAATATGGTTCATGATTATTTTAGTTTTGCATTATCTATTTTTATATGTATTTGATCTTATAAAACGGGATATTTCGTTATTCTAAATCCATGCTTATGGAATTAGTTTGAACTCCTGAAATATATACTTCGCTTACAAAAATAAGAGTAAACATATTTGTATTTGAGATGCGGTTGGTATTACCTCTCTAAGGTAAAATTTCTTCAGAAATTGAAATAAGAATTTGTTATATTTATTAATCATATCTAAAAAATTTTGCTCTTGCATGCACTAACACGTAATAATTACATATATACTCAGGATTAATTCTGATCCACACCCATGAAAGAATCAGAACATTTTCATTTATTGAAATATTAGAGTGAAATTAAATACTTTCCTTTTAATCCTGATAATTTCACACAATATTTGATATATATTAG
The DNA here is from genome assembly GCA_000696205.2 of Oncopeltus fasciatus. Classification (NCBI taxonomy): domain Eukaryota; kingdom Metazoa; phylum Arthropoda; class Insecta; order Hemiptera; family Lygaeidae; genus Oncopeltus; species Oncopeltus fasciatus. The sequence continues at coordinate 81,130 of KZ809057.1, read as the reverse complement.
TGGTACAAAATAAAATATAAAATACAGGATAATCGTTGCCTAAGAATATTAAACTACTTATTTATGTATAAATAAATACTTTGAATAGTTTTAAAAAAATCGATTGTGTAAGTTTAATGAATTGAAAAGACATTTTTCGAAATATGAATAACTATTTTTCCTAATTAAAAGTTATGTTAATTTAAAACTAATTTTTATTAAGAATACTTAAGTAATAATTGAAAAATAAATTAATTACCTTGCAAGCATTTAAAAACTAAATAAATTCTTTATTTTTATCTCTCTTTTTAATTTTAGGAAATCTTGGTATATTTTTAATAATTCATTTGGTATATCGTCAAAAACCATACCTGGACTTATTGGCATGGTTCCCTTTTACATAAAACACCTGCACAAAAAATTTAAAAGCTACATATATACGAGCACTGAGATTCTTTTAGTTCTATAATTTTTTGAACATCGTAAAATAGTTCGTTGAAAAATCCCATGCAGGATTAAAACATTTATTAATATATATTTTTAACAAACTATATCTGTTAATTTCTGTTCATCATTCCAATATTCTCTATAGGTAAATTATTATTTTTTAAATATAATCATAATGATATATAACTTGTTCAATCTCTTGTATTTTGTTTCTAAAAATCTTGTAAAATATTTTTAGTTGAAAATTTGTTGAGGTCTGATCAAGGTAATCCATTTTCAGGGCTATCGTGAAGACGAGAGGGGACGTGTTGTCACCTGAATCAAATATTTTTTTATTTTTTCTCCAACCACCCCCAAGAATTTTCGTAATGTAAACTCTAAATTTTGTGATTGATGAAATATTGGAATATATTTAGATAAAGTGATTCAAGCATACGCATTAATTTAAAAAATATAGTAACATACAACAGATTAAAATAGAATAAGGTTGTCTTAAAACAGCTATTGCAATAAAATTATATTTGTTTTAATATTCAATGCCGGTACTTAGAACCCTTAGGGAAGATGAAATTTTAAATTTACTATTTATGACAGTAGAACATGTTTTATTTTAGTATTGTTGAAGTATATGTTAACAAAAACAAACTTTATTTTTATTAAAATCTAAGTTTATTTTCAACATTTAATACATTACTTAGAAAAATATACAATAAAACCTACGTAACCCAACTTTCAAACTAAGTAAAATTGGTTGAACACAATTGGTGCTTCCTTCCCCATATCAAATTGAAATGACTTTGACACACTGTTCCAATACTCAGCGTTGAAACGACGGTAGACCAGCAGTTGGCCAGGATAATACCAGGATATTACACCAATGTCCTTCAGGAAGAATCGGGAACGAACTTCACCACGTTCCATTAAACGGGAAAACTCTCAGTACAAAACTAGTGGTATACCTTACAATACTTTTACAACGTATTTCGTTTGGAAAATAATTATTTTATTTATGTATCTTCATATGAAGTAATTCCCCCCCTGAATGGACTGAGTCATAAACTACTAGGTGAAAATTAAGAATATCTATATTTTAATTCATTATATCATTTATCGAAAATAAAAAAAAAAATCACCCAAAAAACTCGTTTTTCGTTTAAGTATATTACAAGACCAAAACCCTAAAATTATTGAAAATTAAAGTCTAATATACATATACATATACACACACATACACATATATATATATATGTATATATAAATACTACAATGTATTGTAAAATTGGACAAAATATCTTTCCCTATATGCATATGTATCTTAGATGCAAAAATGCATGAAAATCAATTTCATCTAAGATACATATGCATATAGGGAAAGATATTTTGTCCAATTGCACAATATATTGTAATATTTATTGACAGTTTATCAATAAATACTATACCATATAAAGCATATTGAAATTGAGTCCTCTTACTCAAAGTGGACTCGAGATACATTTGTTGAAAAGTAAATGTTACACATGAATATCTTGAATAATGAATTGAATGAATAATTTTATCGATGGACGTAAACTATTATCTTTGTTCTTACTCTTGTGAAAACCTGATCCGATTTTAATAATATGAGTTTACTCTTTACCCTTGAGCACTACAGCGTTAATATCAAATTAATCCACACAAACATACGGATATCAAAACAGATTAGTTCTCTTTTTTGTTGCCTAATAATAAATGGATCAATAAAAATTTGAAGTTATCTTACAGGAAACTTTACCACAAGAACTTATTTATATATCTGTTAGAAAATTTCCTTAACGGAAATTAATTTAATTTCATATTGCTATAATTTGGAGCTATTTTTTAGATGTACTGACTTTAGTTTGATGTGTAACGTACACGAAGAAAATATTAATATTATTATTATTTGTTGTTTTAAAATAAATTATTATTCATTTCTTTTATGATCGAGTACAAGTATTAAATTTTTAATCTAGCATCTTTATCAAGCAATAATGCAAAGCTTAACTGGCGCTAAGAGAAATTCAAGAATAATGGTAAAATACATAATGTAAAATTTGATTTTATGGTGAGATATAGTAACTTAATAATTCTTGAATTATTTTTGTTCTTTACCATTACTGTTGATTATTTATATTATGATTTTGAGACTTTAATTGTGGACCCGTTTGCTTAGTGAGTTACTTCAGAATGTGGTGGTTAGCTTGGAGTAGTTTGTTAGTTTACTTTTACATCTGTGCTTCTGTTTATTATTGACATTTGTGAGTCGGGTGTGCTCGTGATAACTCAGCCCAAAAATTTGAACAAAGGTACAATTTTAAATAATTCATTTGGTCTGAATATTGAGCTGGTCGCAAACATAATGTACCGTAGGTTGAAAATAGACATAGCTATAGCATCCGCTTACCCCCCACCCCTAGGCCTCAATGTATGTGATTGGTCAGGTATCGATTTTAGACGGGGGTTTTCAGAACGATGAAATACTAATTTGTTCCCAACTTCAAAAAAGTAGGTTTCCCTACATGTTTTATTGGTTCCCCTGAACTGTCAGCTGGCTAAAGATTGACACGGTTTTGTGTTGAGAGCTTTGAATATCGAATCTATATCTTGAAAGCTCTTCTAGAAGTAAAAATATAACCTGAAAAGATATATACTAATAATTTTTCAAGTCAGTAAAATTTAGCTTTTGGCTTATAAAATTTTGTATTCGGAGGAGGCCTCTCAACAAACTTCAAAGCTATACTAAAATTATAATAATACTTGCTATGATAATAAAGTAATTTATCTTTTTTTGCCCATCCAGCAAAGAATAACTAAAGCTAAAAGGCTTGCACAAATTTTCAAGTAAGTAAACAAAGTTTATTTAGATAGATATAGAGATATCTGTATGGAATAATACACAAGTATTTTAATGGCACTTCCCACTTTTTCTCATTTTAATCAGCTCATTATAATTTACATTTTTAAAATTTGTATTTAAATTTTTATCATTAATTTATTAAATTTATTAAAACTTCTACTCCAACGAAAAATCTGTCCATTAATTATTTTTCATAATTAATAAGGTATCTAATCCTCATAATGGAATTAATTAATAAATTACTTTTATTAAAGGTGCTAAAAATAATATACACACACATTTTTTCACATGAATAATTCATTAGTTTGATTATTTATGAATTGGACTGTTAGGATTGCAACAATTATAATATAGAAAAAACAACAAAACTAATAAAGTATGAATAAGATAATACCACTTTATTTATTTAAAAAAAACCAAAAAAAAAAACGGAAATTATTTGAAACCGATTTGGCGAACGCACAATTCTGCTAATGCCATCCTTGAACTCTTGTGCAAACAAGGCAACTCCAGAGGAATTGAATTAGGCGCCAGAGTGGCTCATGGGATCCGTTCAGGTCTCAAAATTCTGGCGCTGCTGGTTCAAATCCCGCCCTGGGATGGCCCTTTGTCGACAAATAAAAGCTTACCCTGAGCCATGGATGGATAGAATAGGATGTCAACCTTTAGATAGCCCCTCCCTCCATAATCTTGGTTGAATGTGAGGCTAACATTAAAAAAAAAAGAAAAAAAAAAAAGGGAAAATTTCAGTTGAATATATATAAATATGAAATATAAATAATATAGTCTACTATAAGATAAGTGCGATATACATAGGAATATATACTACCTTGCATATGCATTTTGCACATTAATAACATTGTATAAACAATTATTTATAAACGACTAACAAACAAATAATTAAGTCTCGAAAACATAATTCAAACGATTTCTTTTCAAAGTAATAATAAAAAAAACTAAATAATTACTTAGGTTAAAATAATCTTAAGAAAATATTAAGACATAATAGAAATAGGTATTCAATAATAATTCTTGAAAATTACCTAATAAATAACGAATTGAGAGTAGTGTCATCGGTCACCTTATCACCTCTTGCCATTTTAATTTTGTCATTTTTTTTATTTCATTGTAATCAAATTACAAAATTCTATTAAGTTAAAAGGAATATAATAAATAAATAAAAGTCGGAAAAAAATCGACAACTACTTGATAAAAATGTAAAAATCATACTCTCCAAAATGAAAAATGGCCTCAGGAAAATGGGAGGCAAATATTTCAATTAATTCTTTGGATAAATTTATCCGTGTAAATTAGAATTATATTAATGCTTCATCGATTTTAATTATTCTTAAAAAAAAAAAAAAAAAAAAAAGGTCTTCATTTCCTTCGAAAATTGAAAAAATCTTTATAATGGGTATTTAAAATGAGAAAATTTGTTATTCACCTGTCTTTCGCATTTATATTATATGTATAACACATACAAATTATGGACTCCAGAGTATTTGGTGTGACAGGTTCGAAACTCACTGTACATAGTTGGTTTTATTTTTTCATTTTTCCATCAGAGCATCAGTGGTACTTCATCAATTTTATTCAGAATTTCTAGTGTACTCATACAAACAACCAGCTCTAATTGTGTAACATTCATTACTGAATGGGAATCAGGCGGTCAGAATGGTTCGCTGGCCACAGACCTTCTATAGAGTGCTGTCGGTCGAAGAATAAACGCTGATTTTTTTTACACAAAGGCGACGTAAAAAAAATGTTTGCATAAATCGTTATATTAAAAAAAAAAAATCTAAATATTACAATTTACTCCACTTTTAGGTGCAGATAACCTTTTAATTCGGCCATAATAATGCATGGACTGCTACTATTATGTAGCAGGATTTCAATAAACACTGAGAAATTAGCAATAAATTATCAATGTAGGAAAATTTAAAATTAGGTATAATATATGTTATTTGAAAACTATTAAAATAAATTTTTATTATTCTATGCTGATGAAATAGGTTAATAAGATATACCGGAGAATGACATAGTCTTTTACTTATATAATAATTTAAATCCTTACAAAAATACGATTCCTTAGACTATAAAGAAAAAGGGAGTTTTTAAAATGAAGGAAATGATTGTAAGAATATATATATATATATATATATATAGATATANTATATTATATATCCATTTCATATTATTTATAAATTATAAATATTATTTTCGTTAGTTTTCAATCCTTGTAATCTTCAGTTGCACGCATAGCAAACACACAATGTGCACTTGCGCGATTCTCCATATTAATGATTTCCTCGTTTATTTTCGTGGTTTGTAAAGCCCGGAAGTGAGCCAGGCAATGATTTACGAAGACATACGGCGTGTTGTCCACATATATCCAGACCCCAGGCCTATCGCTCTCGGGAATTGCTTCGGACCAAACAAATACCAGCATGTATTCAAAATGACGGTCCTACATGTCAGAGACAGAACAGCTAGAGATTCAAACCAATGAAGAAAAGGATCTGACTTACATTCTTTGTTCTGTTTATTTGTATCTTTCTTTCATCCTTTTAGCACTCTTCTTAAATAACTACCCTACAATTGCTTTGCCCTTTCCGTTCAACACCTTAAACAGAACAGTCATTAAAGCGCTTTAGAGACTAAATAGTGTAGAATATAAACTAAAGATAGGTACGTTCGCTGAGGAGTCCTAGGCTATTTCTATGAATTAAAAAAAATCAACATATTTTTGCAAAAAGCCTGGAATAAATAATTAATTATAGGCTGAATATTTGTTATTTATATTTGTTTTGTTTGTCATTCTAATAGCTATAAAACTCTGCTTTGGACAGAGCTATTATTTTAGAATAGAAAATAAGAGAAAAATACATTAAAGCGGGATACTAAAGTGGCAGAAAAATTGTAATATATTATAATATTTTTATTACAATAGATGCAAAAATGCATGAAAATCAATTTCATCTAAGATACATATGCATATAGGGAAAGATATTTTGTCCAATTGCACAATATATTGTAATATTTATTGACAGTTTATCAATAAATACTATACCATATAAAGCATATTGAAATTGAGTCCTCTTACTCAAAGTGGACTCGAGATACATTTGTTGAAAAGTAAATGTTACACATGAATATCTTGAATAATGAATTGAATGAATAATTTTATCGATGGACGTAAACTATTATCTTTGTTCTTACTCTTGTGAAAACCTGATCCGATTTTAATAATATGAGTTTACTCTTTACCCTTGAGCACTACAGCGTTAATATCAAATTAATCCACACANTACAGAATGTATATATATATATATCAAAATCAAATTTTACAGCAAAAAATTTCGAGTTTTTTTACAGCAACGATTTTCTTCACCCCAATAGTGAAGTAGATATGCGGTTTTAGATTAGTATCTTCCTAACAAGATAAAAATATTAATATATGCCGCCCACCATTTTGTGCCATTAACGAACGTTTTATAGATGCTCTCCTCAGCTGCCACCTGATTTTTTATTGTTATTTATGCCTCTTGATTACAATTATTCTTGGTAAATTCCTTTTCATTGAAAAATAAGGAAAGTGCATACTTGCGTTTCTTTTTACCTTTAATTTTTATTGAGGCAAAAAAAAGGGGAGAAAAACCCCCAAAATTTCCTCGCACTAAGGAGAAACGCTTGGGCCCCGAGCAAACACTACGCATCGCCAGGTCGAGTGAGCAATCCTCAGCCGAATCTGAACCTCGTCCTGAAGCCCCAACACGTAGGCAGGATTACGTGCTGAGGCTGTTTAACTCCTGCTATCAAGAGCCGGTAGCTAGTCCATCTTGTCCCTGGCATATGGCGAATAGGGCTTTGAGGAACTGTCCTCCAGTACATACCAAACTGTCCAAAACCAAATGGAAAACAGCTCAAAAACCACTTTAGATATGTTTTTTCAAAGACATTATATTTTTGTTGAAATGAACCTTTTTTAAACTAATTTTGAAAATTAATTTTCATAACATTTTATTCTCAATGATCTTACAATTAAATTTTCTATTCTAATAATACTATTGACACATTTTGAAAGATATATTGTTAAGTGGAGGGAGGTTCGTTGGCCGACGAATATTATGCTGAAGAAAGTTTAGTTCTGCACTCTGAGACGTGACCATAAACCTACCTCAGAGATCTCTCCTGACATTATTATCGCCCTTAAGATGACTTACAAGTTATGTCGAAACGTCGGAAATAATAAAATAATTACCCAACAATTTTGGAGTGTTTTATTTTTCTAATCCTATCCAATTTTGCCAGGTTATTGAAGTACATTAAATATGAGAGCTACATGCTTTTGTGTTTTTTTAAAAATCCATTGAATTCATTGGCCCGAAGCTGTTAAGTGAAAACAAAAAAATATTTACAGAGGCTGGGAACATGGGCATCGGATGTACATTGTGTTTCTTGTATAAACTGATGCCTGAACAGGGAATGTTTTTCTTTCTGAAATTTTTATAATGTGTATTTTCAGCAATAAATAAATTATTAATTAAAAAATATTCAAGAAAAAATATTAAAATTTCATACAACCTGACCTTAAAAATAAATCGCTTTAAAGCATGACCATGAATACTTATGTGTGAAACTTTTAATAAAACTTAAGTGAAATGAATATTTTTAAAGAGTTTATTGCATAAATTGAAGAAGAAAATAAATTATCAGAGCAATTTAGAACAATTTTTTGTTATTTATAATGAAATTATGATTATAATATGAAATTCGAGGTATTATAGGAATGTGATTACAAAGAGTAGCATACTTGTATGCTTTGGATGAAAGTTTAAGTACAGATCATAATTATATGGCTATTTATTAAATTTTTATTTTTATTGCTTGTACCATTCAATACGAGAACTCTACAGTGATTTGTTCTGAAGATTCAGCCTTTGGCCTCTCAGCTAAAAATTAATATTAATTACTTAAAGATATGGTTATATTCTAATTATCCACTTGATAAAGTCCTTTGTCTGAGTATCTTGGCAAGTTTGAAAAGTTTGTATGAAATTGAAGGACTTGTACGTTACGCAATGGAGAGTTTCTGATCTGAAATCTCCGTTATACAGATCCAAAATACAATTGACTGTGCTATATCAGTTACATAGAACCTCAGTAGTTGGTGTACATATCCTACTTTTATAAGCGACGGTTGTTGATGTGTGAGGCGTAGAAAGTGACGTTCTTCACCCTAGGGTGAAAAAATAATATTAAAAAAATAAAATAAAATAAAGAAAAATATATGTATATAAACACAAGGGATCAAGAGAAACAACCTTTCTTACAATCGATAATAGGCAATGCAATCGATAAATAAGAATAAGAAATAACATAATAAGAAAACATCTATGGTACCGCAATCACTGGGCGATAAGCACCTGGACGGCTACAATACTCTCTATCGGCGCCTTCTTTCCTGTCTTCTTCTGCCTTACAAGTCTTCATCTCCTTGCACTTGTACCGTAGTAGTTTTTTTTTTTTTTTTTGGAGGGATCATTATTGACCCAATAGTTGTTGACATGCCACGAAAATAAAAAGATACATTCAAAAAGTATGATAAAATCTGAAATGAGATTTGATAAATAAGACTGCAACCAACTATGGTTGCTGAAGTAATGCATGCCATGTCACAGAAGCAATGAGGCTCTGTACAAAGAAATAAGCAATGCATATCAATGAACTGCTATGTTAGCACTTAATTCTTGTGTTTACTAGAATTAAATTATCATGGTCTACAAGGACAAGTATGTCTGTGCGATTGATTGCTGGATGGCCCACTGCGATTAAGAAGGAAGAAGTGGAGGCCATTCACTATTTTAGGAAGATACGGTCTCACCATAGCAGAGAGATTATTGATTTTATCGATTTTATGATTTCATAGAAGTATGGATAGAAAAATAACGATGGATTTTCAGTGCACTTCTGATGACAAAATAAGGGATGCACTCGAAAATGCAATTATATTTTTTGAAGTCGAGTACAGTTGTAATGTTTACTACTTGTCTGACGGATTTCAGAGATGGCTTCCACCAAACCGCCATATTCCGAAGTGGAGGGCTCCTATCGTTGGAGCAAGAGGCCTTCCTTCTGGACTGAGGGACTAAAATAGAATAGGAACAGTGATGGCGGAGTAGAATTTCAGACCCCCCAGAATTTAGGCTGTACCGGTGGTCCCGTGGCGACCCCTACCATTTCAGATGAAGTGTGTATTGTGGGTTTAGTGGGCGTAAATCTTAGACCCACCTGTAGGTAAACTAAGCAAATTTCTTAGTATCCACTGTTTCTGTCATCAAATTACAAGATGTTACAGAATGTAATAAATAAAGATTTAAAAAAAAAGCAAGCTTCTACAATGATCAATATTTATGAATAAAATTTATATTTCAGTTAAACTCCACGTTTATTTTAATATTTTTTCTTAGGAAAGTTGATCATTGAATATTTATTTTTGTCAATGGTACTTGGGTCTTTTGAGTTCATGTAACGTAGCAATTTTTAAACCGTTATATTCTCAAGGCGTATATGTATAGGATAGATATCGATATAGATAGGGCTAGAAAAAAAAAATTGTGAGAAAGACCTACAACGACTATATCAATTAAATTTATAATAAATAATAAATTAAACATTATACAATTGTTAAAAAAAGTAGTGTGATAATATTATTTTAAATTTAATATAACCAATAATACAATTGAAGAAAATTGAAAAATCGCTTTTATTAAAATATTTACTTATTTAAAAATATTTTTACATTATCTTTTTTAATTGAAACATATTTACAACACGATATACGAACTTATAAATAAATAAATGAGCTTTTTGTGACTTTTTTTTATTATTGGATGTGTACATTAGAATGTAATTTGTTGAGCGTGGGCTAGAGGCATGTTAGAGTTAAATATAACTCTACCTAAAATTATGTATTCTGTATACGCTGTATATAATGAAGGCTAGTTCACTAGGTTAATTTGTTTATTCATGGAAATGTCTATAAATAAAATAGAGGTTACTCGACATGTTTTCGGAGTGTTTATTATATAACTACACAAATAAAAATACTTGTTATTTAAATGTAAATAATTAATTCTTAAAATAAAAAATGAATTCCGTCACTCTGGAGTTGCTTAATCTTAGCGAATTTCAATAAATACTTATAATTGAATTTTTGTTAAATTTATATCCTAATTAACTTAAGTTTATTGGAATAACGAAAAGTTTTTCATATTTTTATGAAGTTCATATTTTTAAAAATATGAAAACTATATTTTTAAAAATTATTTTATGTACCAAAATTTTTTGAGTCATAATTACTATTAATTAACCATGAAAATATTTATTGACTCGCTCAGGTAAATTAGTACTTTTGAAATTAAACCTTAAATTAACATCCAAAAATCTCTTCAATTTTTAAATGATTATAATAAAAAATGCGAAAAATGTTCTGAAACAGAAAAAGCATTTAGAATAATGTATATTTTCTGTAAACCTTTAATCTTCTACAATTTTTAAAATAAATATACCGAATCCCAGTTTTTTATTTACTTTTTTTTAAAGCTTTCTTTAAACCTTTAGATATCGTTAATGACTTACATCTGACGAAGGGAACGAATATTTAGTGGCCTAAAATGAAATTAAATTAACTATTCATTTAAAGAGGTAATTTTAGGTTAACGGATCCTGAAAAAAAGTCCGTCACGCATGAGCTGCGTTTTCTAAGCAGATTTCCCACGTTTACATCATGATCGATAGTATTAAATGAGGAAATGTAATTTACACGACTATGAGTACTAAGAGAGTAAAAGGTATGACTAATAAAGTCATGGCGGGAAAATAGAGTGGGGGTAATGCTCACACGGTAGTCACTATCGTAAACTTCTTGTAAGCAAGCGTTTATTATAAATTGCTACAAAACATATATATTAGGATTAGGATTAGGGTCAGGTTATAGGGCGATCAATATCATGGTCATTACGCCCTGACTGTTGGGTTAATTTAATTTTGTCATATATGCCTGTTTTTCTTAAAAAGCACATAAGTTTGCCTACATTGGATTCATTGTTTGCCAGGGATGCCGTCAGTTGTCATGGGAGGTTTTTGCATGTAAATAGATTAGTGTTATATGGGCATTCCTCGATGAAATGTTGAACGCTCATTTGAGAGCTACATTTAGGGCATATTGGTGGTTGATCTTTATAATATAATATATATGTAATATAATATATAAAAACATATACATTATATTACAGTTACTAACTATTACGTTTGATGATATTAATGATATAAGATTGAAGATTTTGGTCTCTGTCTAAAACCAACCCTTATTCGTATCCGATTTAAATAAAAAATGAGTTCATATAAGAGTTTGCAATGATAAGTCTAAATGCCGAGTTTGATTTCAGTAGTTTAAAAATAAGTGAGCCCAACCGTCAAAATTACTTTCTTAAAAATCTATAGTGATAGGCCGTTTATTTATCAACACCACTTCGTCTTCTCAACTTGATACAACGAGTGGAAAGGCTTGTGATAAGATATTTTACAGCATTCAACAGTCAAGTAACCTATGTGTGAAGTTTCTCTGAGATACGTCACGAGGACCACCCCTAAAACAGGTATGATTTATAGCTCATGTGGTATTGGAGTCAGAACGGCCAAGCGTGTCTATCCCCACACAGCTATGGCAGAGCCCCAGGAAGAGCTAATGAGCTTCTACAGCCTCTCACCACCATCCGGCACGGTGGATCATAGGTACATTGCGTGCCACGGAGCCATATGGTAACCCGTTCGCCGAGAGTCAAACGCAGCGCTGCTAATCATTACCATCAAGTCACAGCAATAGGAGGACAAGAAGCGCCATTCTGCAAGCAGTACGCCATCAGAGAGGGCTACTAACGAACAGTCACCAGGTCCTAGCACGTGAAAGGCATTAAACTCCTTGCACCCCATCAATTATACTGTACAGATGAGAGACAAGGAAAACATGAACATATCCCGGGTCACATAACGGAAATCATTTCAGAACATTACAAGGGAGGAGACGGATGCTGAAACCCCCTTCTCTCGTGCAGTCGAGATAGCCGACCTCCAATATACGTGAGAAATATTCCAACCTTTTTATAAACATAAATTTTATTTGTGGTTTTTAATCCCACGTAAATTTAAATCAATTAATGCAAAGGCTTAATTCCTGGCTGGGACAGTAAGATATTTTATTCAATTTCCTTGCATTAATTGATTCCAAACTTTCCTTCAATGTGCAGTCAAATTGAACCGAGATTCGGTGGTAAACAAATACTTTTGACAATAGGCAGGATGACACAAACGAGTGAGAGTGAGTGGGTAGGAAAAAACATTCATATTGGATAGTTTTCAACTAAAATTAAGGAAAGAGTGCATATTTCTTGCTGTCTTGTTTGCCTCACAATTTGGACAGAATACATATGGAACCATAAAATAGCCTATTTCTAACCTTTTCTTAAGTGGGCTGTTAATATAGAGAACCGGTTAATGTCAGAATGAGTCCCTCTTCATATAGTCTATCACATATCTAGATTTGGCTTGTTTTGATTGATGTTTGGCGGATTGGCCTAATAAATCAGTGCTAAAATATCAGGTCATTCTCAGAGGCTTAGTATCCTGTCCGTATAAATAAAACTCAGTCCAGTACCTTTGGTGTTAAATTAGGGTTACAATCCATTAGATTTCTTTCGATTAAAAGGTAAATTTAAAAAAAATTGAAATGTTTTAAATAAGAAAGACACCCAATTATGTATGTATTGGGTGTTTTACAGAGCACTCATTGAATTCATGTGATTCATTGCTTTAAATAAAGAATCGATTTTTCTCTTGAATAGACTTTCTTGTAGTCTATATGATAAAAAAAAAAAAAAATTATTGATCCATTCATAGCTAGATAATTAACTATAATTTACCCACTATCAGCCGATAGATGATTCACAATCAATTTTAATCAATTATTACATTGAAAACTTCATTTGTAAACAAGAATCTGTTACGTGATCGCAAGCATGATTGCTCTCTGTGATTTGTTATAAAATGAAACAAAACAAAACAACAGCAACAAACAAAACAACAAAACAAAACAGTTAGAAGAGATTGTGAAGGAAAGGTAGTGAAAGTCGGAGTTAAATTATTTGATATTTAAAATCAATTCATTGAAATATTTTTCGAATTACCTTCAAATATTTAAATTTATATAAGGGTGGATTAGATAATGTTGGCCCTAAAATCGGAATGAGATTTATGTCACCTACACTTTTTCCCGCATGAGTTGAGCTTTTAGAATAAATAATTCTCTGTAAGCGGTATTAATTGTTTTTGGTCAAATGGTTTTCCATTCAGGCCTAAGGGTTAATCCGCATTCATTTATCTTTAATCCATCTAAAGGGGTATTTTTCCCCTTCTTATAAAATCAATGCTCATGAATATTCAGTGAGTAAAGAATTAATATGCCAGTAAAGTGACTAAGTGAATATACCATTTTCTTTCACTGGATTCCGTAAAGAAAATAAAGAGATTATCTGGTTTACGGAGCATTAAATAATTTATAGATAATTCCTTTACAGTCGAGCTATATTGAGAGTAATAAAAATGGGTGTTTTGATTTTTCTGTTCGAAAATATGGACATTTTTTGAGATTTGACAACTATTATGCTACCTAGAAAAATTTTTCGCATTATTTTTGAATATAAACTTCTAACAAGTATATGTCTTCTAGCTCAATAAACAAATATATAAAGTTTAACTATTTATTAGTAGTTGTAATCCAGCAGTTTATGAAGACAGTAAAAAAAAAGCAATTTCGAAAAGATTATCAAAGTTCTGGATCTTACCATTTAAAATTAATGAAAATTTGAAACTAAACTANCAGAATATTTCCTGACAACTTTACGGCTAATGAAAATGTCATCCATTCCCTTCTAAACACGGAAGTGATCGCATCATGAGCTTCAATCACTAAAGTGTCATCCTCAGAGACAGGTGGCGATAAGAATACATTCCGCCACGGAAGGAACAGTAGAAACTGGGCAATGTTTGTTAAGTGTGTATTATAAAATTGATAATTATACAAAGGTAGTTGAAATAAATGAGAATATTTTCAACGATTACTATATATATATATATATAAATAGTAATCATAAATAGGTGGGATAGAGTGCAGTGCACACACAAAGTGTGTCCTCCTTTGTCGGAAAGGAGTGAAGGGTGACTATCATATCCAGGATATATATGTGTGTGTGTGTGTGTGTGTTTGTGTACATTTTTTTAAGCTCCAGCGCTTCCAATTCTCATATTCTTTATTTTACGTTCAATATTTGGCTTAATAAAAGAAAAGACGAATATACTTAGGTCTTGAAATTAGTAGAAAAACAAAAACAATATTCAAATAATCTTTATTATATTGATATTTTAATATATAAAGGCTATTTAGGATCTTGTATTTTACACGTATAAAATCTTCAGTCTATCAAGATAGCCTTCTTCTGCAGGTCTAAAATACACAGAAGTATTTTACACGTTTTTTATTCATTAACTGTTAAATCAGTATATATTTCTAGGTTATAGAGGGTCACTTTAAGGTTACTGTTCACAGCTTATATATACACTTAATGATCGTGGAAGGTAATGTCATAAGTATGACACAAATGTGAAAAATTAGAAAAAATTTTTTTAAAATCCTAGTGCACATGTCTCTTGACTATCGTTGTGCGGACACACACACCACTTGTCTCCTTCTCGCAAAATACTTTACCAATTTCAATTTTTTCCCCAGAAATTCTAAACAATGACACAGACAGTGATCTCTTGTACACCCTGTTTAGGTTACCATAGTGTTGGATATGTTCGGAGTGTGCTGGGATCTGGTTCTTGGAGAGTAGTGCGGGTCCGGGGGCATGAATAGTTAGCGGGGGGACTAGCCGGAGGTGTTCGACCGTCCTAACAGGGCCCCTGACAAGGTCCTTAGGCCTTCCATCTCTAGGATCTTGTCCTGTGTGTTCACTGTCCTCGTCCGGGATAACGTTGGAGGCCACAGTGGCGTAAAGTGAGTCTTTTACCAGATTTTTTTGTAGAAAAAAATTATAATAACGTATATGAATTAAAATATTCTAGATCGCAACTCCTAGAGTTCGTTTGGCCCTGTAATTAATTTTTTTTCTCGCAAATGTTTGATTTGACAATTTTCATTCTTAAAATTTTCGGAGTAGCGGCATCAGCAGTTGACTTCCATATGCTAATTCCACTTATACCCATTGAACAACACTGGGAGGAATTATTTACTTTCAGAATGTAACAACCCATAAATTAATTAAAATCAATTATTAAATTTGTTATGATGGAGGAAAAGGTTTAAGAAGAAACTAAAAATCTAAACTGTTAAATCTCAGTTATGAATACTATTTAGAAAAAAACTATAGAAAAAAATGTGTAAAATTTATTTGCAAAAATTTTATATTCAGTAATATATTTAAGAATAATTTTAAGGTTGATACTTAGAAATGTAACTTCTTAGCGATTTCTTATTTCTTCTCTTCTGATGATTCTAGAGCCAGCTTTAGTGATCACAGTTTTAAAACTCATTTATCACTCTCACTCTATCTTTGGCCTATTCTCTCCCTCACCCTCTCTCTAAAATATTACATCTGTTTATAACCTTGTTAAGGAAAAGATTTAAGAATGTAACTTACAATGATTGAGCGCTTCCCTGACTTTTCCTTTCTCTCCTGTCCGGAGGCAATATAAATTGTCTGGAGATTATAATTTATACTTTTTTTTTTTTAAATAAAACATTGGAAATGTACATATTTTACGTAGACCTTCAGTTTCATGCTGTTATACTACTCTTCATTATACAGGTGGCTAAGAGTATAGTATCATACTTATTTTCCAATATAAACAAGGTTTGTACCCTATGAAAATATAAAAAATGTCATGCCAGGAATATATAAGTGGTAAAACAAGTGCTCTTAGTACTCTGAAAACATACATAGTCTAAGATAGCGAATACATCGACTGTTTGACTCCGAATTTGATAGGCTAATAAATACAGAATGATTGGTATAAACTTTAGATGCTATAAACTCGAGACTGAATCTCTTCAGACAACCCGCTAGGATAGCAACTTGAATAAAAATAGTGCATAAGTAGGATGAAATTGACTTTTAGTTTTCTAAAAAGTGACTTGAATTACTTGCTTCGTGCTGAAATATGGGCTATATTTGACTTCTTCGTGACTTAACTGACAACAAAGATACTACGATTGTAAATTTGTGTTTTCCTTTTAACCCCCATCGCCCCCCCCCCCTCCTCCTAGGGTTAAACTTAACAACCGCAGGACTGCAGAATAAAGGCAAAATTGGAGTTCATGAGCAATTACCCTGATTGTTTTCGTCCAACCCTTCACGTCACCCCTGGACTACGTTCTTAGAAGTAACAGATACTAAGTAACCTAAGCCGATAGGTGTCACCCAGCAGAATATTTCCTGACAACTTTACGGCTAATGAAAATGTCATCCATTCCCTTCTAAACACGGAAGTGATCGCATCATGAGCTTCAATCACTAAAGTGTCATCCTCAGAGACAGGTGGCGATAAGAATACATTCCGCCACGGAAGGAACAGTAGAAACTGGGCAATGTTTGTTAAGTGTGTATTATAAAATTGATAATTATACAAAGGTAGTTGAAATAAATGAGAATATTTTCAACGATTACTATATATATATATATATAAATAGTAATCATAAATAGGTGGGATAGAGTGCAGTGCACACACAAAGTGTGTCCTCCTTTGTCGGAAAGGAGTGAAGGGTGACTATCATATCCAGGATATATATGTGTGTGTGTGTGTGTGTGTTTGTGTACATTTTTTTAAGCTCCAGCGCTTCCAATTCTCATATTCTTTATTTTACGTTCAATATTTGGCTTAATAAAAGAAAAGACGAATATACTTAGGTCTTGAAATTAGTAGAAAAACAAAAACAATATTCAAATAATCTTTATTATATTGATATTTTAGATAACACTTCTAAAAAATTTTTAGTGGAAATATTAAAGGAGCTCCGTAAACTAAGCAGTTTGATATATTTTATTGTTGGGGCTGTATATAATAAATAAAAAAAAGGAAATTATATTAAAGGAAGAATCGCAACACCCTATCGTGGGGTAGGTCCCGCATCACCCTAGTATATATCACCCTAATTTCTCTTTTTTTTTTTATATAAAACTATTTTATAGAAAATAACTGAAAGTTAATTTCGTATTGCATCTACTCCGCTTCACAATTATTTATACAGTATTAATTAAAAATTGAGATATTCAATTTGGTCATCCTGTAAACTGCTCCTTCCTTTTGTTAGATTTCAATCAAAAATAAATAAGTTCAACTATGTGAAATTCAGATTATATATTTTAAAAGTATATCGACTCTTAATTGTACAGTACTCATTATCCCTGACATGTGTTTAAAAGAAAAAAAAATGTCGTAGATTACAAATGTTAGAAAATAACATTTTTAGACTATACAATTTTTATCTTCTTAATATTAATAAGAAAATATTAAGATATGGAATTTTTTTCGTTTCTCATAATTCTCCATCTCTATTATCGACTAATTTCAACTAACAATAAACTCATCAATGTGAATCCATTAGTTTTACAGATATGATTTCGAATTCGGAATTTAAACTCAATAATTCTGTTGGTCGTAGGTAGGATTAGAGAAAACAACAAAAACATAAAAAAAAAAAAAGAAAAGAAAAAGAACTGGTAGATCATTGCTACAGTTCTTCCAAATTTGCTAGAAATAAATGGTAACGTTCTTTGGCAACCATTTCAGATTTGTGATTTTTACAAATACATTCTACCACTTTTTTAAAAATCTTTCTTTTTTTTTTGTTATTTGAAACAAAACATTATTGTAGTATAATATTTTTTTCAGAATAAATTCTATTGAATTACTGAGGAAAATATTATTTCGCAGGAAACTTTTCCTAATTCCTGGATAAAGTGAATTCAATTGAAGGAAAGATACTTTTTAAGCCCTCGAGAAATGAAAATAAAAGTTGCTGTCCCAAATTGTTTTTATTGGTAAAACTTGCAACGTCAAAGTATTATTTCTCCTTCTGTTCCCTATCTTTTTAGTATTATTCCTTACTTTCACAGGAGGCGAGTCCCTTTTCTTTCCCCTAAATAAATATTGTTAGTATAATTAAGTGATAAGTCACAAGAAGGAAGGGCTTAACTTGGTCCCTTGTTCCTCTCTTCCGTGCATGTTCCAGGACAACTTAGAATAACAATATTGTCAAAGTTCCCTAGCATTTATCGACACTATTTTTTTTGTTCTCTTAACAGAATAGTTTTATAACAATAAACAAATTTTGAATTCAGAAAAAAAAAATCTATCCAACAATTTTTCTTTCCTGAGCTCTTCATAATCTTTTACAAGATTTCCAGCTCATCAAGCTGGTTCCATAATTACAGAAGTTATATAGTACAGAAGTAANCGTCAAAGTTAGATTGCTTTAATATTTTTAACAGTTTTTTTTAAATATTGAAAAAATCAAATTTGGTATCTGAGCTTATGTTTGGAAAGCGAAGACTAAAATGTAATATATTAATTTTTTCGTTATTATTAACAACAAAAAATTAACTTAAAAAAGTTTATGAAAATTTAATATAAAAATTAAACATTATCTATTACATAAAAAAAATAGTATATTAAGAATGGTATGAACATATGATCCAGGTGGGACGATGTCCCCTCTCGCCTTCGTGATAGCCCTAAAGATGGCTTATACACTCTTTATGCAGTAAAGTTTGTAAATAATAAGGTGGGTGACACTCTCAACTTGCTATCTTGCGTAATGGTTATGGCGGCGGCACATACGAGGTCAGATCTCGTAAGCAAGTGTTGCGAGTGGACCACACCAAAAATTACAGCCAGGTAGGCTCGAGCTGCATGTTGTATTTAGAACATGTCACATAAACTGCTGTCTCTACCCCAATTTAAAATACTTATACTTTAATAAAACTAATTTCGCCCTAAGCGTTTCGAGACTTCAACTGAGGCTTCTTCAAGTCCTTTGAATTTGTATAAAAAAATATATATATAAGTTAAATAAAACCTTCTAGCATCTTCTTTAATATCATGTAACCTACTCTTGTATACAGTATTTAGTTCTATGTGGCCCTATGGTGATGGAAAATGTATTGTAGGCAAAAATAGTCGTCAATAAAAAATTACTGAGAGGTGCCAGGGTAGTTCTTATGATCCGTTAGGGTGTCGAATCCTGGCGAATCCACCCCTTGGCAAGCTTTTATCGTGAAATAAAAACTTGGGACTATTTACAGGTTGCCGACACATTCTAAACATCCATGGTTCAGGGCAAGCTTTTATTTATTGTTTAACGTTTACCTAGGGTGGGATTTGAACGTTCTCATATATCGACTAAAGGAACTTAAATTCTTCCTGTGAAACATCTAAATGTAGATTTATGTTAATTACTTAATGACGATTTGCTTATTTGAAATTTAAAAATGCGAAAAAATATCAATAATAATATTTTAAGTAAAGTTGGAACGGGGTTCGTTGGCTGGTAGAGTATTGTGCTGAATAAATTAGTCAGGGGCTTGGATCAGAAAAGTAAAATTCACAAAAATTGTTGGGTAATTATTGTAATATTTTCCGTAAAATTAAACGCAAAAAAATCAGGTAAATAATCCCCGACGACTGTCTTTCCAATTTTCCTTTGAAAACATTAACCCGACAATTGTTACCTACCTTTGAAGTTTGCCGACAAACCCCCACCCCTTATCACTGGTGGTTGTCTCTCAGTTTAGTTCTGCACTCAGAGATGTAACCATAAACCTCCCTCGTAGATCCCTCGATACATCACTATCGGTGATGGCATATTTATATGCCCAGAGTAAGGTTGGATTCCTTCTCTAGCTAGGATAAAGTTTTTATATATATCATTGATATTTATAACTCATATGGTTTCGTATTTGTATTATTTAGTTTAATCTGTAAATCTTTTTCGATCATATAACATACCTCGTCTCTGTTCTGTTCATTCCAATTTAAAATTCTATAAGTGTATTAGTGTGTATTGTATTTTAGCCCTGAAGATGGCTTAGAAGAGAAATTAGTCATAGTTTTGGCCAGGATAAGAATGATATAAAATACTCCAAATTCATTGGGTAATTATTTCATTTTATGAGTTCAATTCTTCATTCTGAGATATGACCATAAACCTCTCCATACATATACATAGAATATATNCAAATCACGGGACTCAGAGATGTGGCCATAAACCTCCATCAGAGATCTCCCCATTCAACACTATTGCCCTGATGATGACTTAGAAGTTAGTCGAAACGTCGGCAAAAATAAAATAACTACACAAAAATTTTGGAGTATTTTACTTTTCTGTTCCTGGCCGAAACCCAGACTAATTTCTTCAGCGTATAGTTACAACTATTAAAAAATATATGGTTTTTATTCAGAAATATTTATTTAGTAGTGATATATTATCCCACGTAAATTTTAAACAATTAATGCGAGGAAATAGAATAAGAATCTATCTGTCCCAGCCAGGACTCGAACCTAGATCTCCTGCTTTCTTGGAGATTTTTATTCTATTCCCTCGCATTAATTGTTTAAAATTTACGTGGGATAATATACCACAACTAAATAAATATTTACAAATGAAAATAAAAAGTAAACGACGAAGAGTTGATAAATAGCCAGACAATGTCAGAATCTTCGAGCATAAGACGATGTATTCGTCTTTCTCGTGGGTTAGGCTCTAGCTAGTGTTTTGGGAATTTTATAAGTTATCTAGCTCGTCCCGATGGTGCAAGTGGTAGCATACTGGCCCGGAAAGCAGAAGATCCAGGTTCGAGTCCTGGCTG
The DNA here is from genome assembly GCA_000696205.2 of Oncopeltus fasciatus. Classification (NCBI taxonomy): domain Eukaryota; kingdom Metazoa; phylum Arthropoda; class Insecta; order Hemiptera; family Lygaeidae; genus Oncopeltus; species Oncopeltus fasciatus. The sequence goes on along the minus strand of KZ809057.1, from coordinate 59,848 downwards.
GGAGAGATAGATTTCTTATTCTATTCTCTCGCATTAATCGTTTATAAGATTTTAATACATGAACAAAAAGAAAAATGGTTTTCTATCTGATACTTTTGCCATATCGTTCCTCTCCTGCGTAAGAGAGAACGAAATTATTCTTGAACGGCAGGACCTCTTTTTAAGACTTGTAAAGACAGCTCTAATCCAAGGACGAATGAAGACAAATAGGGCTTTAAACAAGGCTGTATTTGAAGAGATTCCACTAAAGCTATACATTCCGCCCTTACAAATGTTGTTTACCCCTGTTTTAAACCTCAAACTTTGTTTTTAGCTTTTAATTTGGTTGGGGTTTGTCCTTAGCTGTCGAAAGTTATGCTGGAGAAATTAGTCGGGGTTTCGGCCAGACTAATTTCAGTCATATAATACCACATTTTTGTCTGTTCATTCCAATCTATAATTTTACAAGAGTAATAGTGTGTATTGTATTTAAGCCATGATGATGACTTACAAGTTTGCAATAATAAAAAAATTACCCAACAATTTTGGAGTACATCATTTTTATAACCTGGCCGAATTCCTGACTTATTCCTCAAGCATAAATAGTTTTTAATATACTTAATAAAATATACTGCCTTGTCACAAGAATATTGAATATTGTATGTGCTTATAGTCAACTATAACTGGAGGGATAATTATATTTTATGTACTATTTCAAGAAAGAATGTAGAACCAGAAAAAAATTTAGGAAAGAAAAATCTTTCACGAGAACAACCTGGATAACAAGGTTTCTTAATAGTTCGTAAAAATAAAAAAAATTGTTATTTTATATTTATAAAATAAAAAGTCAAATAAATCGATAGCTGAGCCAAAAACATAACTTTTTAGTTTAACTTTATCTCTGAAGTTCCCTCTCTGTGTTTTGATTTCGTTAAAATTCCCATCGTAACATGGAATAAATTTGAATTCGTCGTATGTTGAATAAAACTAGCCCAATTAATAGCTGTGGAAAAAATGTAAATTTTCAGCCGTTCTGGACTCTCCCACAGTTTGATGTTTTTAAATTTTGTATCTTACAATACCAATATTGTAGAGTTAATTATTAATATTAGCATCTTAAAGAATGTCGCGAGTAGTTTAGAAAAAAAAGGTAATTTCAGATTTTGCTTTAATTTTGTATAAAAGCGAATCATTTTCTCTTCTCGGTAATTGTTATTTATATTTTAAAATATAAATAAACGCGCCTATGACAAAATAAAAAACAGAAATTTCTCTACTAAAATGGGAAAATAAAACTAAAAACGAGACAAAAACTAAGAATCTAGAAATGCTTAATCAAGTATAGTATCTTAATTATAAAATTAAACAAAAAGGAGAAGATAAAGGGAATTCAAACTTTGATGGAGCAGCTAAACATTAAATTTTTAAAAATATACCTGGGTGCAAAAATAAAAATAAATCTAGGGAACTGAAGAAATATCCAACATCCTTCGTTATAGCCACTAGTAGGACTACTCTATATAATTCAGCCTGCAACGGACAAATCGAACAATTTGGGACACAGTTCAACCAGCATTGAAATTGGAAAACCTTAAATTTTCACATTTTAAGAGTGCTCTACACTCCATAAGATCTTTGCCGTCTACGGCTACCCACGAAACACCTCATGAGCGATTTTTCCGCGTCGAACTGGAAGATGGTGTTCGACTCCTACCTGGCTTCCTCTACCGGTCCCGTTCTTCTCTTCGTTTGCTTTGAGTTTTAATGTGTATATATCTACTTCTCATTTTTCTATACTCATTGCCACTTTTAGACCATTAAAATGAATTTTTGGATTCAAGCAAACCTCACTACAAATTAATTAATTTGGCTATACAACAATAAAATTTATTTTACCAATAAACAAACTTCTGCGTTTCATCGCTATTATATAAAAATACGCCTTCTATAGCGAAGGAAATATTTTTTACTCACGTTTGACATTTTGGGTAATCCCCCACTCCTATTTCTACAACAGTGGTCTGAAATGAATTTAGCTTTTCGTTTTGTATTTAAAAGGGACGAGCCTAATTTCATTAAGAAAAACTAAAAACTGCGGTTTGTGGAACGTAAATGAGCTGTTGTATAACTGGTGTAAATTAATGACTATCATTTAAGGCGCCTAGAAGTTTAAAGATGTTTAAGAATTTCTAAAGAAATATACATCATTTCTAAAAATCAAGCTACCTGTTTAATAAGAATAATATATAATATAAGAATGATCCCAATATTTATTCGGATTTTGCTAAAAGCAATCAAGAAGCTGACAGTAACAATATAACTGAATCAATATGGCGTCATACTGACTTGAAATTAATTTTAAGTTTTGTTTTCGTTGCTTCTCAAAATCATTCCGAAAATCAAATTCTAACCCATTAAGTATTGTTTGTCATTTATATTTATATACTTGTTCTTTATAAATATAGATTTTATAGATTGATAAAGAACAAGTATATAACTTTATAGATATTTATAAATTGATAAGTAATTTATATTTGNTTTTTTTTTTTTTTTTTTTTTTTTTTTTTTTTTTTTTTTTTTTTTTTTTTTTTTTTTGGTGTCAACTTTTGGTCATTAACGCCGAAGAGATATTTTAAGAAGCGGGAAGATATTTTCAAGAAGAAGAATTTCTTAGCAATAGATCATGGTGAGGTATAATGAATTGTTAATGCGAATAGTAATTATGTGGAGGTAGATAGTAAATTATTTGCGCTTGGAAACTATGAAATTTACAAGAAAAAATCGAGGGAGAATGGAAAAGGAACGTTATACTGAAAATGCATCTAGATAAGATTTAATAGCCTACTCTCTTTCAGAAAGTTAATTACAGAGTCGATGACTCTATCGTCATCCAATAGAATTTCGTCTATAACCCATTTAAGTTATATAAGTTCATTGTTTCATTTTATGCACTTTGTAAAAATATGTTTGATGGTAAGAAGTTGTCCACAGACCTCACAAATGGGTGGGTTATCCTTTGCCATTATATAGTCATGAGTAAGTCTTGTGTGTCCTATTCTTAGTCTGGCTAATACCACTCGTCTCTTACGGTCAGTTGTCATGGAACTTAGTTTACTATTTTATAACAATTATTTTACGTTTTACATGTCATTAATTAAGCTTGTTGTAATTTTGAAATAAAAAAAGCACATACTGTTTTGCGTTTACAATTTATTGCTCGAATATGAGTGGACCTATGCTTGCTGTTTTTTATGAATGGACCTATACATGCTGTTTACAAGATAAAATTACCTTCCTTTATTTCTAATATGACTTTATGGGCATTTTCTAATGCTTCGATCATACGAGCAGTGTTTTTTCTTTGCTCAACAATTGCAATAGATTCCTCCAGAAATTCCTGATTCTGACCGACAGATCCGTACAGATTGCTCACTAGTACCGAATGCAGGTGCTCAATGACGTAGTTGACGAAACAGTGCATGATTGCTTTCGGAACCATGTCCTGCACTTCTTTCTTCACTATACCGAAGTATTTCGTAATGAGTTTTTCTATCATGGAAACTAATGGGAAATCGCCGGTTTCTTCGTTTTTCGGAACTATTTGATTATCCGACGAATGGTAAGAGCAATCGGCTCTTTTGAAGTCGGGATGAGCAGTGTTGATGTAAGCCCCTTGGATGGCTATAAGACTCTGGACGAGGCTCTCCGTTTCCGCTATCCTGCTCTTGAGAAGATCGAGGGATACGTCAGCCAACCTCTGCGCCAGTTTCGGAAACCGGAGGACTTCGAAATGAGAACTGCTGATGCATGAGTACAGGATCTTCTCCATTTCGTCGTACACCAGCTGAACGCAGCGGAACGACGGTCCTTCCAGTCGTGCGATCTGTCTCTTCAAGAGGAGTTCAAAGCAGCCTTCTGGGACGAAAATGCAGGGCTTGGCACCGGCTGAATTTCTCACAGCTGTGAGTATGGAGCTCTTAGTGTACCCCTCGAGGGGATTTATTGCGCTTAAAGCAACTCCAAAAACTTCTTGAAATACGTAGCTAATTCTCGCTCCCCCACGCAACTCGCACGTGTCCAACTCTTTATTCTGCCCACGTACTTGTGCGACGTATGATGTAGCGAAATCTGTAATTATATTGAGAAGTGATTGATTTGGAGACTTCATATCAGGCCCTTGGAGGTTTTTCAAATGATTAGTATGAATCACCAAAGCAGCTTGAACTTTATTTTTTAATTGAGGGAGATACTTCTTTACGTGGTCAATCAATAGGCTTTGTAGACGCTTGGCAAGATAAGCTCTGCCATTTTTATGAGCTATTTGAGGATATTTCTTGTAAAAGAAGTTCATTTCTTCAGAAGCAGCTTCCCTCAAAGATTTCCCCTGAATTATGTCTCTTTGAGATCTATTTACAACACCGACTATGCCCAGCTTGACGGAAATCACTTTACCGTTTAGAATATCTGAAGCACTTGTACCAGCGTCCATGATGTCAAGCTTGGTGACGACGGCCAGCGTCCTCTCACTGTCAGGGTCCACTTCTCGAGCAATCTTGAGGCTTTCGCTGGTAGCTATGTCCGTATTGGCTGTCACTACGGCTAGGATTATGGAATTTGGGTTGGATACGTATTTCAGTATGAGTTCCCGGACAGTAGACTCGACGTCCGGTGGTTGGTCACCGACAGGAAGCTTTACGATCCCCGGTAAATCGACCAGAGTAAGGTTGGACGTGGCGTTTGCCGAATATAGAGTCATGACGATTGGTTCCGGACAAATGGCATTATTGCTCCCAGCCAGTCTGTCCGTCTCGTCTTGTATTTCCTTCATCACCATCCCGAAGTCTGTGAAGACTCTGTCTACGTGCTGGAAGACTACTCTATCTATCTTACGACTATCTTCCCCCTTCTCCTTGCCGGGAGCCGTTGACTCCAACCTGATGAGCAATGGCCGCCGGGTAACCGCACCCAAACCTCTAGGGAGGAAGGATTTGCCGACGAGGCCTTCTAAAATTGAACTCTTTCCAGAACTTTGGTCTCCGACGACCACTATTTGAGGGAACTTGAATGATTCCTGGCCAAGCATCATCACCACATCTTGCAGCTTGTTCACCACGCCTACTAGTCTGTTCATTGTCTCACACTCAGAATTTAGAAATGTCGACATCCGGATATTTGCGAGATATTTCATGGGAGGAAAGCCCGTAGGTACTTCACACAGGCCACACTGAGGTTCGACATTCATCCTGGAAGGTTATTTATATAAACTTAACGATAAATTGTGTACTAATTAAATTAAGTGAAATAAGCACATGGTAATTTTATTTTAGTTGTATATTTTCTATACCTCATTAATCTAACAATGATAAAGCTATGAACGCGTCGATATATCATTAATAGGGATAAAAAATAATTTTAATTAAATTATATTTCTTTCATTGCCATTTATTTATTTTTCAGTCTCAACCTAAAATCATATTTGATTTTAAAACAGTTATGTACCTGATGTTCAATAATAATTGCATAAGAAAAGTTTCCCTTTTCTAACCTCAACGTATCTGAAAGTTAAATTATGATGTGTGACTTGAACATTCTGTAAAATATTTAAGTATCCATAACTATAGATTATCAATAATTAATCTACTGACTTGTCCTAATTTTTGTAATATATGACCCTTTTCAGAAAACTTCGATTTCTATGTTGGTCCCACAATTCGAATTTTGAGAAAGTTAATTTATTCTTCAGCAACCTTATTTAAGGAAAGTCAGAAATATTTCTTGCTAAACACTCTTCTTATATGCACATAGGTAGGTGAGTTGTATTTTTATAATGTGAAAAAATTTGAGTTTCCTTATTGCTTCAATGTTTGATACTCTTTTATACTTTAAAAACTTACCTTTGACTTATTAAGGGCACTTGCTCTTTGACAACTCCACTTGAGAGATGAAGATTGAGACGTATTGAGAATGCCACCATCACCTGCGCCGATTAAGATCCATAAAGACCGAGTCCTGTCTCTCCTCTGAAGAGGATTGATGTCAGTGGCTTCCTGGAGTGCTTACATTAAGATGCACAAGCATCCCTAGGTTGAAGCATCACTCGTTGTCTGCTTAAAGGCCACTAAAGGCCTATCAGCTAGAGGAGCTAGACGTTGCGAGTGAGACCTAAGTGCCATCTACGGAAGTTATAGTGGCAGTTATGTTTCAAGAGCCGTGTCTCTTCTCCTCAGGGTTTTCCATTCCCGTTTTAAATGCCATTTTTTATTTTTATCTCTTAATGCTCTCATTCTCTTACGCTCTACGTCGGATACGACCTATTTTCTTTTCTTCCTCCTCACCCTGTGTCTCTCGTCCTGTTCCTCTCCCTTTAATACTCGTTTCACTTTCTTTAAGTGCTCCCTTGTTATCTTTAATTGTTTCGTTCCTCGTACATTCTCATTGTTCTTAAATTGTAACCCCCCCCTCAAACTCTCTCTCTCTCTATTTCTCTCTTCTCTCGTGTAAGACTCTTAGTCTTTCTTTCTTCTCCATCAGTTTGTTGCTCAAATGTCTCTGCATTTTCTTCCCTGTCTCTCCAATTACGCTTTCTTTTCGTTTGCCCTACTTACTTTATCACTCTTCACACTGCACACTTCTTTACTTATCCCTCTTCTTTTTCTTACTTTTTCGTTCTCTTTTTTCTTGTTGCTTCTGTTTTATATCTGTTTTTATTTTATCTCATTACTCACAAAAGCTACTATTACAGCTCCTATGTCCATACCTTTTCTTTTTTTTTTTTGCCACCAACCCAGCCACTGTTTCCTACCCTAGTCTGTAAACATATAAGAAAAATTCCAGGGCAAGCGGGAAATTGAATTACCACCCCTTGGACCATATTTTACTGCAATAGACTTCGCCCTGCGTACAGCCTAACTTCATAACTTATAATGGTGAAAGTGCGAGAATTATGGCTGGAAGAAATACATTAATTTCCACCTGGGTCACTAGTAGTATACGCACCCCAAACTCAGGTTTCGGACACATTACTGACATCATCAATGACTTCATTAGTGATAATGATATAAATATGTTCTAGTAGGAGAATTGCCGTTGGGCACAGTTCAGCTGAGGTACTTTTAGGAGTAATCGAGAAATTCACTGTCTTTCAGAGAAATTATTAACTTAAGCAGTTTTCCCTTGGAGAAATCAAGCAATTCACATAGGTATCACTAAAACGATAATTTTTCATAAAAAAAAAAAGAAGAAAAGTATACACTATTAAAAATTAAATTTACATTACTATTAGTAATTTAGAGTGAGAAATTTATAATAATTATTATAGTTCCAGTATTTATCAGATTACTAATTCTTTATCTATATTCATTAATAAATCGTCAAAATTGTGGTATGAAGTATTTTTATTGAATCGGGATAATTTTCATTAGAAAATGTGGTTTTAATTCTTTTAGTAGATCTCACAAGATAAAACATAGCTATTCATGTTGCTCCTACGACACAGCTTTTGAAAATTTTGATTATTCACATATCTGTCATTGGAGAAACTAAAAATATTGTTTATTTAAAATTGTATATATATAAATATTTGTGTGTGTGCGTGTATATGCTAGAGCACTTGAAAAAAAAATAAAGAAAGAGAAAATGTTCGAAATTTTAAGCTTCTTTTATTTTAAACCCTTAGATGACTTCATTAATGGCTAAAACCGGTTGGGTTTAAAAGAAGACCAACATTTAAAATATTATTTTCTTTATTGTTATTGTTAGGATAAATTGTATTTATTCATTATTATGTGTAATTTCATATTATAAAAAAAAACAACTGATGAAGGATGATATTTATAAATGTAAGTTCAAGTGTTTAGTGGATCGTATTATTTAAAAACATGTGAACTAAATTCTGCATTTAAAATTTTCAATGCAATGTCTTTAAAAAATTATTTATTGGTTGGATTCGGATAAGGGAAGAGGGTGACCAAAATTTACAATCCTTACATATTATTGCAAATTGACTTAATAAAAATTTAACTGAACATTAAAGGTGTAATATTGAATTTTCTAGCATCTATGTTATATAAAATGTTTATGAAAAAACGCTTGTTAAGAAAGAAATCTATAAATGCCATAAGGATGTGTGAGTGCTTCCCCCACTCTTCATTCTCAGGGTGTGGTTATTTTCTTTTATGCCCATTGCTCTCTCCGATTTATAAGATATTATTCACTATTTACTACCTTTTTAATTATACATGTGGAATCAGTGTATCCCAAGCTGCTCCGGCGTAATGTGATTTTTTTTTATTACCATTCTTGCAACCATTTGACTTCGCAGAAAAAAAGCTATCTGAAGGTTACCAACCTATTCTAAGCACACTGGGCTGGGCTGTTTTTAGAAACAGGCTGGACAGGCTTTTATCAAAATTAATTCCAGTGCAGGACTGGGTCACATGAAACATTAGCTATGCCTCGCCCAAAATCTATTCAAAATTATATTATAGACTTTTTTCAGGACATTCTTACGAGACATTGATAGCTTGAACTCCTCTGGACAAAGTAGGCATTTTAAATTTTTCCCTCGGCGTTAATATTCATCTCGGCATTGATTCCCGGAGAGTATCAAGATATATTGTGATGTATGTATGCCATCAGACGCCAAATGGCCTTTGTGTATCTAGAATAGCCCCATTCAACTGAAGAGTACTCAATACCACTAGAGTCTGCTTATTTTTGCCTCTTCGCACAAACAGACTTCCCCCTGAACAAATGACGCGAGAAAGTATTGTCTCCTTATTGGGTCCTCAGTGCTTCAAAGCACTAGTTCCAGCTTGTAACACTTTTACGGTTGATATTTTAAAGTTATTTCGCTTTGTAACCTACTCATTCAGACGGTTTAGTGTATTATTTTTTTTTGTTAGCCTCCTTTTCATCCACTTTGGATCATGAAGGGAGGTGATATCTACAGTTTGCCTTCCCATTCGAAAACCGGCTTCGTGTTTTCTTTCTAGCTACCAGGGCCTCCTAAGATGCAAATGTAACCAGAGGTCAGCCCTCGTAAATTAAAGAGTTACCCTTAGTATTAGCCTTGATCGACCCACCCCCCTCCACAAAAAATAATAATATCTATGGTCAAAAAAGCAGTCCATTAGCTACCCTTAGTGTATTTCCTTCTGAATGCCAGTGAAAATGTAGAAATCGGCCTTATTTGGACACACAAATGATATTACTCGTCAAATGTGATCTGTGCAGGCATGTGACCTTTGTTAAATTATTAAGAGCCATCTCTTCTTATTCAGTACTTCCATGTTGACATTCGAAAATTAATTATGAAATAATTTTATATTATTTTTTATGGTATATAATCTCACGTAAATTTTTACAATTTTTAGTGCAAGGGAACAGAAAAAAAAAATCTAACTGTCCCAGCCAGGACACGAACCTGGATCTCCTGCTATCCGGGCCGGTGCATTTTCCACTTATGCTACCGGGACAAGGCTGATAAGCTATTAAATTCCCCGCACTAGTTTGTCTTACCTCCGAGGCCGACGAATATATCGTCTTATGCTCGGAGGAGCTGACATTGTCAAGCTGTTTAAATGACTCTCGATATTTACTTTTTTAATTTTTAATTTTTAAATATTATTTTTTGTGGTATTTGATCCCACGTAAATTTTTACAATTTTTAGTGCAAGGGAACAGAATAAAAAATCTAACTGTCCCAGCCAGGACTTGAAGCTGGATCTCCTGCTTTCCGGGCCGGTGCATTTTTCAGGTTCGAGTCCTGGCCTAGGAAAATGCACCGGCCCGGTAAGCAGGAGATCTAGGTTCAAGTCCTGGCTGGGACAGTTAAATTTTTTATTCTGTTCCCTTGCACAAAAATTATTATGAAGTAATATTTATTTGGGACATGCCCAAAACCTAAGGTAGGTTAGTAAGCCAAAGGATATTCTTCTGTGCAGAGAGTAAGAATATTATATATATATGAAATGGCACATCTGCGAATAATAATTATTAGGTATTGTTTAAATAAGCTTGAACCACGTTTCTAGACAGTTTCGTCAGATATAACTAAGGACGTCCCGGAGGGATATTAGCTTTCTTTGTAACACTTACATCATTCCCTGTTTTGCTTCATGTAATAGCTGGCTGGTGGATTTTCCCAATCAAAGATTAAATAAATGAAAAATCTTCACAAACCTTCACACTTCACACATTTATTTTAAATGCGTAGCGCTTTCAAGACCCACGCCTCATCTTCAGTGCCCTAAGTTGGTCGATGTGTACTCTCAGAGATAATATATATATATATA
>KZ809057.1:23597-49567 GCA_000696205.2 Oncopeltus fasciatus | reverse complement strand
ATATATATATATTATATACTCTTCTGGGAGTGAAGAGAGCCTGCCTGGGCTTGGATAGCCCAGTGATGTACGACTACCCAGTCTCTCTTCACTTCTGACTCATGAAGGACGAGAAATCTCCCCGAAAATTGTACTCTTTGTAATTTTTTCTTTGTGTGTATTCACTACACTCTTTCTCCCAGCTTATTTTTTATATACATCGTAGCCGCGAGTGTTTCTAATATATATATTTCTTCTTCGGTCTTGACGTAGCTTTCGAAGCGGAGTTTCTGAAGAGGCGTCTAAGAACGTTAAACTTGGTGGGTAATAAATAATTGATAATATATAAGAAATCTGCATGTGTGATAATTAAGTAAATTTATTATTTTTCCCGTAACGATGGATAATAACTTTCACTCTGATGTACCGAGAATTCAATTTACCTCTGCATTGTGGGGTTCTATAATGCCAGCCCCAGTTTATAAAAGCGTGCTTCAGGAGAGCGAGAGATAGAAAGAAAAAAAAAAAAGAAGCCCTTTACGTCCAAAATAAAGCAGGAAAACCCATGATTTATGAGAAGCTTAGAGTGGGAAAAACGTTTTTCAATCCCTCCCTCCTTCCCACCCCCCAATGAAAAGGTGGAGAAATAAGAAGGGTGGACCTTGTCCAGTGGAAATATTGCCGATTTAATGAGGAGGGGCGCGTCATCTATTGAAGCTATACTTGATATACGAGTATGTACTTCCTTAGAGACACCGATATGGCTATATACAGGTTACAGTATTACATTAAATTTAAATCGTTTACTGAAGCATAGAAGAAAAAAATCGTAGATCAGCAGATATTGAACAAATAGAAAGGATACTTATTTTCAGTTCAAGAAAATAAGTAGAGAGCAGAAAAAAATGTATAAAATATTATGGCTGACATATTGTTAGAATAGTGATGAAATGAAAATGGCAGATGTTGTTAAAAGAGACCCCTAAAGAAGACACAAGAGGAAGGGATCGACTAAGATTATGATAACTGTATTATTTGTATATAGGTTAGTTGTTCACAAGGCAACAGTTTGTGTACCTATTACCTTACAGTTTTGTAGATACTATGTTATGTGTTACTTAGGTAGCTAAAAAAAATGTATGTTGGAAACTTTACAAATATATATAAGTTACTTGGTGTAGAAGTATATTTACTAGCGCTGCTGTAACCAATCGGAAAAGAAAGGTATCGTTCTGAGTGGTCTGATAATAAGGGAAAGCCAGGTTGAAGCGCACGACTAGTAATTATATTTATGACACATGTATGATTATTTAAGAATGAAATAATTAATAAAAAAAACACATGGTAAATTCATTTGCTTAGAATCTTCCCTTATCCGACATAAAAGATCTCTCTTCACAATATAACCATTAGAGGTAAAAACTAAGAGTTCAAAAAATGTAAAATTCAATCAGTTTACACAATATTACATACAACCTAAGCCGGAATGAGTAACAGTTTGGCTGCTACAGCAATTTCAAACTTTCCACGCTCAATTTAACACAATCAATCAAGCACATGTGAAATGAGGCAAATTTCTCCATTATGATAAACGCTTCATTGGAACTTTACACTTTAGGTTCTCTTGATTTTCTTCTTCTTATCAACGGTTATGTATTAATGACGCCGGGAATCCAAAACAATATATTTGGTCTTAACTAGCACTATAGCTAGAGGCGACTACACTTTTCTACTTCGGACTTTTTTTCTTCCGGAACGGAAGAGTGTTTTGAAAATCATTGTATCATAATCTCGTGATTCCACTAATTGATTTAATGCGCCCCAATTTTTATGCTTATAAATAAAAATAGGTAAAATTGTTTTTCTCCTATGTAATTGCTGGATGATAGAAATTTTCAATTAGGGGTGGATGAAATGAATAAGAAATGGTGAAATAAATAGTCATAGTTAAAATATGAGTGAGAATTGGAGATTTGTTTCCGTTCCTCTTATCTTTAAGTAAAAATTAAATATATATAAGACAATAAACTGTTATGGGACGATTAGGATAATATTATCAGTCTTTATCAGTTATAGCGGACCCGGCAAACTTCGTTTTGCCAAATTTTTTTTTTAAGGCGTTGTTGGCCTTAAGCAAACATTAGTGTTGTATTTGTTTACGTAGGCTTCGACGGTCGTCAGAAGTATTTACCGTTTCTTCTTCCGGGTTGGACCGCGACAAATTGGTGTTATTTGCCGAGCTTTCGCACCTCGTGAGATGGCTTCTTCAGGGCTGAAAAGAGAATGAATTCTCACATGATGTGCGAAAGCTCGGCAAATAACACCAACTTGACACGGTCCAACCCGGAAGAAGAAACGGTAAATATTAGTTTGTATTATCTCACGATTTAAATAGAGCTTTTAACGATATTTACGGCCTTCAAATAAAAAATCATGGAATACCTGTCATAAAGTTTTTACACAGAATAACTTACATATGGTGTAGATATGGGCTCAATATAAAAAGAAACACGTATTTAAGGCAAATTGGAAATTATATTTATTTATTACTTCACCTTAAGGTCAGCGGATACACAATGTTTTTTGTTTTATTTTTGGTGTAAAAACGTACAAATTTTTTTGGCGTGCCAACTCGGGAGCAAGCCACATATAACTAACAGGCCGTGTGAAAAACATGAATTTTCCAAAATTAAGCCAGCAATAGTTTATGATTGGCTTTGTGCTTTGTTGATGGTAATAGCAAAGGCAAGACGCAAAGGAAATTCCAAATGTGACAATGAAGTAAAGACATTTGATGATTTACGTAATTATTCATTTAAATAACTCTTTCACAACAATGAAAACCTGTTGCTTGTAAGAAAATAGCTAAATGACCACTGCACCAAGAGGGTTGGTAGGAATAAATGCAGGGGATGGAGGCATTGGATGGGGTGCAGGGTTTAATTGCAACCAGTGTCAGGCTGACGGCTACCAATAACAGCGGTCCGGGAGAGATGGTCAATTAATGGAAGCTCTGACATTGACTGACCGGAACGTTCTGTATCGTCTCCGGCGAGAGATATGGATTCATTTTCTGCAACGCTCCTCGTTCAATTTTCCTTCTAATCTCCTGCGGTTCGGTAACCAATGGGATTCTATCTGTCAGGGAGACAGGGAGTAGATGGCCTTTTATCTGACCAAATCCTGGACCAGTTGAATACATGGAATTCACTAATTCTTATTTATCATAGCAAGTGACAAATGTATTACAAGTTACTGGAATTCGGTATTTTGCATGATCTACATATATACTGGAATAAAATAATTGATTAAAAAAATATTTTAATATTAATTTATTTCTTAATGCCAAGTAATTCAAACATTCCAATCTATATTAGGAGTTTCCCCTTAAGAAAATAAACTTTTTTAACTTAATAAAATATTTTAGTGAGATCTTTACATTATTTATTATTATTTTATTTTNTACCCTCTTGACCACGGTTTGCCGCCTCCTATGATTGCCTCCTTCATAATGACGTATTTTAGTCTACTCTTATTAACTTTTAATGTCAAAACTATAGCTATATATTGAATATTGTTCATATTAATCTCTATGAAGATTAAAAAGATAAAACTTGAATAATAATGTTATGATAATTTATTGAAGCAGTAAATTGAAAAAGTAAATAATATAAATAAAGTAATACAACTTTGTATTTAAAATCAATATGTATGAAACATGTTTTTGTCATACAAACTGAGCTATTTTAAAACCAGCTCAGATCCCATCACAGATTTTTTATGAGTGTTTTCCATATATTCCTCCCATCCTACCTAGGAACTAATAATAATAGTAACTGTGTGATTTATTTCTATAAACTCTTTACCCGCTGCGTATTTTAGTTTTTTTAATGTAAATTTTAGAGTGAGGTCAGTTTGATAATGGCATTATTCATGAATAAATATACAAAAAACTTAAATAAGTAAAAATATTAAAATGGTTATACATCAGTTGAGGGATTGAGGAGTTTTGAGAGTGATTAAGTTTAAAATATCTTCAATATTTTTAATGTTGATAAAAATTACAATAGATGCAGAACATATTATTCTAACTATTGGATTATTTTTGTTGGGGTTCGGTCAAAGTAGATTAAAAAATAAATAAATTTAAATAATAAGTGTATTTAAAAAAAAAATTATCATTAAGTAAGTCATCTTCAGGGCTATCATGAAGACGAGAGGGGCTATCATGATAGCCCTAAAGATGGCTTACTACGTAAGCCGAAACGTTGNGCCCTGAAGATGACTTACAATGTATGACAAAACGTTGGCAGATAATTAAAAATATACACTTTAAAAAACAAACAAAAAACAACAACATTTTTTTTAATCTACCCTGACCGAACCCTAACAAAAATCATTGAGTAATAATATCTACGGTCAACAAACTCTCCATTTGAACATATTATTATAACATTTATATTATACAATGAACATATAGTAAAAAATGTATATGTTGAAGAAAATATCTAAGATTTAAAGAGGTTTTGTCAAAAAAAAAATCGTTCAAAATTATTTAAAAGAAAATATAAGAAATGGACGTACTTAGTATGAGAACGTTGTAGTAACCTATACATGGTACACTAGTCAGTATAAGTGCATGCTATATCTGCAAAGTGCTCTAATCCTGTGAGATCTGTATCGGGAAGGTTCTCACCCTGGGACATGCAGGAAGGTTCTAGGCATACATGTTTACAATTGCTGAGCGGCTAAGTTGTAGAAGTCGTGCTACACGTGCCCATACAAGTATATGCTCCTCTATATAAAGGCTAGCGCAGGGATTAATTGTCCGTGGAACTTAACAGCCGTCCGCATTATCCAGGTGTAGTCCGTGTAACTTAGTGCGAGGATTTTAGCCTTGGGTAGTTCGAGACAAAGCCTTCAGGGAAGTGAGGGAGTTTTGACATGTTTAAACATTTAGACACATCCATGCCTCTAAGTTACAACGTTTAATAAAGAGGTAGAGTTATCCAACTTGGCAAGCACAATCCGGAAGAGATTTTTTTTCTTTTTTTTTCACGTTTGCTACATACATCCAACAACTTTCATTTACTCCTGCAAATAAACTAATAATTTTGACTTATTAAGTTTTAAATTTATAATATTGACTAGGTGAAGATTTCTATTTTATTCTGAATAAATACAATTGGCTCAAAAAAACGAAAAAAAAAAACACTTATCCACTTCGGGTTTTTCTCATCTGAAAAGTGTTTTGAAAATCAGTTTATTATTATTTCTACTTTGAAAAAACAATTTTCAATGTCAAATTTTCCAATAATTTTATTTAATATCTCAAACAATAATATAAAAATAGGTAAAAATTATTTTTCTCCTTTATAATTGCTGGCTGGTAGAGGTTCTCAATCAAAGGTGGATGAAATTAATGAGAAATGGTGAAAAAAATGGGCATTAATGAAAAATTGATTGAAAATGGAGGTTTGTGACTATTTCTCATTTATTTCACTCATTTTTTTTAGTAAAAACCATAGTTCCAAGATATATAAGAAAATAAACTATTGTTAAATAATGGCAAAACATTTTCAGTCTTTATCAGATACTGACTAAATATACTTGGCTATAATATAATCTTGGTAGATAACACTGGGGAACAATTTGAATCTCAATTTCCGTTGAGTTAGATTTATTAGCTGTTTTCTATAGAATTAGGCATGCTAATTTCAAAACAGTTTTTAATTTTTTCTATCACGTCAAGTTCTAGGTTTCTATGTGGGTGGGGCGCATGCTGGTCTAGACCTGCCTGTTTAGTTACGTCTGTTATACTGTGGTGAAACGTTGTGTGTCTACCGACAGTATTTAGTATTTCGTTACGGAAGTGTACAGAACTACTTAGTGTGTTTGAACTGAAACGTTTTCTGCGAAAACAGCCCCGATTTGTTTTATTATATAAGTAACAGTTTTGCCATTCCCAGTCAAAGGACAAACATCAGTAAATTTGTCAGTCAAGCATATTTTGCCCATTTTAAAGTGAAATTTGGTGATCAAGATAAAGCACTAGCACCTCATTAAGTGTGTAAACAGTGTGTTGACTAATTACGGATGTGGACCAAGGGAACACGTACTAAGCTTCCATTTGGTATACCTATGATTTGCCGCGAGCCATTCAAGTGATTGTTACTTTTGTATAGTGAAAACATTGGGATATAACAAGAAAAACAAATGAACTCGATTTAACTTACATTAAATATTTTTAAACTGTATATTTGGTACGTTTTTATTTTATGTTCTTTTAAATGCAAGATTTTCAAGATTTCTGAGGATATACTGTAGTTTAAAAGTTGATGTGAAAGACAAAATCTGAGATTATTCTCAGATTGAGAATTAGTGAAAACTCAACAAAAAAATGTGTTCCCCATTGCAATCGATATAAGATTTTCATGGCGATAGCCACTTTGAACTAATTAATTATAGTTTGTTTTATTTGTCTAATTTTACATTATAAAGGTGTAGGAGCTACATGGAATAAGCGGATTTTCCATGTTTCGATACAAATGGACATTAATTAGAGTAAATGAATGAATTGGTATTGATGATAATTTTAACACTAATAAAGATGTTTTTGGAGTGTGCTTGAGAGAATAGTGAAGGTAGTGCTCCATTTTTCTAGTTAAATTCGCAAATACCTACCTTTATAGTTATTTTTTGCAAAAATTATAATAAAAAAAAATTATTCTGCTACGAAGTAATTTTTTTTCATGGAATTATCTATAAAATGATATAAATTTTGGCATTCAACAGAACTTCCTCTCGTTTACATGTAATTTCAGCGAAAAATTAAATTATTTTACTATACACCATAAAAATCCTAAATAAGGAGTTTGTTTAAAAATTTTCAAAATAAAACAGCCCACTCAGATCACAACTTTACAATTTATTTTTTTTCTTGGTGTGCTTTTTTTCGTAAAAATATTATGGAATATAAATGTTATACAATTACTTTTTCTCTACATACTTTTTAACAGATAAGTTGAAAATAATATGTGGGAAGTGACATTTTATATTAACTTTAACTTTGACTAAAAACTTTGTCTTAAATAGATTTATCCCTAATTATTTAGAATGAAAATTTAACGCAACACTTCATCACAATTCCCATGTGAAATGGGCAAAAGGTGAAATTATAAAGCACTATTATTTAAAATTAACATTGCTTTCTGCACTTATTTGATGATGAACTCACTTTCGTATATAATCATCAGTATTTAAATCACATTCTCACAACTGTAATAAAAACTTTCGCCAGAAAACCTACATTGCGGGTTTACACAATAGGTTCTATATGGATTACGTAACTATAATTTATATTCAAAAATTTTTTTTAAGCTTCTGGTGAAGCGTTGGTTATAAACGCGAATCTGACAGAATGCGATATGTTTTATTCATATTATGTGGACTAAAAATCTTCAGTGAAGAGTGAAACAATTGCTTGAGGGAATATGAAATATCAAGATTGATTAATCAATGGAAATTCCTTATTTTTTCACTACTATTTTTTTCTTAAGTACTATTCTATCTACTCATGTATCGCTCCAAATACATTTTCAATATATAACCACCATATATAATTTTCAAGGAATCCGTAAATCTTTCAGACGTTAACTGACACGAAAGAAATAAAAAATAAGTATCTATAAATCCATAAAGAGTCCCAATCTCTCTTTTGCCATAAAGGCCGCCCTTTTGGGCGAACAAATCAAAAAAGTGTTTTTGTTTTTTTTTAG
This sequence comes from Oncopeltus fasciatus, assembly GCA_000696205.2. Taxonomy (NCBI): domain Eukaryota; kingdom Metazoa; phylum Arthropoda; class Insecta; order Hemiptera; family Lygaeidae; genus Oncopeltus; species Oncopeltus fasciatus. Next base: position 41,810 of record KZ809057.1, on the reverse strand, counting down.
AAGAATAAAATTGTTTTTATTATTTAATTTAGAAATTACATCCTGCACAGCGTGCATCTTGCAATGTGCTCTCAAAGTATATAATAAATATATACTATTTACCTTTTCTTCTTCCGGGTTGGACCCTGTCAGGTTGTTGATATTCCGAGCTTTCGTGTATCATGTGATGGCTTCTTCAGGGCAGAAAAGAGAATGAACCCGGAAGAAGAAACGGTAAATGCATCTGACGACCGTTGAAGCCTACGTGAACAAATATATACTAATATAATAATAATGTACAACATGAATTAATATTAAAAAATAAATACATACACAACTTAAAAAATAATGATTAAAAACAAATAAAAATTAAAATTAAAANTAAATAAATAAAATAATAATTAAAAAAAATTTAATTTCGCTTTGTGAAGAAGCTGCCCAATGGCAGTACGCCTAAAGCACTATTTACAATATTTACAATTGTTTTTTTTATTGTTTTTTTTTCAATTATTATTATGAAATGTTGGCAATGAGGAGGTCACGCGGCCATTTCCTATTCAGGCGACGTGGTGGGTTATCAGGATGGGTAATACTAGATAGAGTTTGGGCTAAAGGATTGGAATGCTTAGTGATATCATAATTTTTTTTTGTTATCAATATTTAAGCTATTAGTGAGGAATTCCGCTTATTATATTCAGCTCTTGTGCCATGAACAGTTTTCTTTCCAGGGAAAGATAACTTTTACTTGTTCTTTGACGCTTTATGTGAGTCCAGAAACCAGCAATAAATATACGAATAGAGGATAGGTAGGTAATAGGTTGCTGAGAGGATCCATACGGGTCTCGCAATCCTGGCGCTGAGGGTTCAAATCCCGCACAGGCCAATCTCTTATTTATCAATAAAAGCTTGTTCTGAGCCATGGGTGTTTAGAATGGTGTGGTGACCTGTACATAGCCCCTCTCTCTATTACCCTTAGTGGTTGACAGGGAGGCTGATACTATAAATATAGATGAAAATGTTTTGGAAGTAATCAGGATGAATTATGTCGTCATTCCAGATTTTACAACTTTAGTAAAACCTATTGAGAACGTGTCCATGTTCAGTCTTTGTTTTAGTTGCACATTAAAGGTACTTTTGAAGATTTTTGTTCCTCTATCGTACGTATCGTGTACTCCGCTACTAATGGAATGGATTCTTCGATGACTTTTACAACTACAAAATATATATGTGTAAGCGACCGCACAAGTTACAAGCTCTTTGTGTAAGCTCCAGAACGCCATCGATACTTGTTTCCAGCTTGGTTCCTGGCTCGCAATGTCCTTCCATTCAATTTAGTGGCGGGCCTAATTGAAAAACGGTCACAAGTATTAAAGTCTTTCGTTTTTGGGGAGTTTATTAACCCTTAGCGATTCATTGCTTGCCGAAAATCTACTGCTCTCAGCTAAGCTATGGTTTTGTTGAGTTTTATTATCTAACAAACATATCTCACTAGATTAAGCATTTATATTTATGATGCTCAAATGTGTGGTAACTTCTGTCTGACGAAGCTTTATTTTAGAAATAAAGTTCTCTAGAATAAATATTTTATTTGGTTATGGTATTTTATCCAAATTAAACAATTAATGAGAGGGAATAGAATAAAAAATCTATCTGTCCCAGCCAGGAATCGAACTTGGATGTCCTGCTATCCGGGCCGGTGCAGGAGGCTAGTGTAGAGGGAATTTAATGAGATATCTAGCTTGCCTGGTAGCATAACTGGTAAATGCATTGGCCCGGATAGCAGGAGATCCGGGTTCGATTCCTGGCTGGGACAGATAGATTTTTTATTCTATTCCCTCTCATTAATTGTTTAAAGTTCTCTAGATTCTCTGGTCAGCGCGTTCATTGTAAAAGACAATAATGTAATTTTATTAATTTTATCTGTATTTAGTACAGCGCTATTCCACACGTTATTTTTTAAACATTTTTAATTATAATTTTGTAAGAAATCCCATTGTGAGATCCTTTATTTTTTGTTACCTTTTTATTCTATAATTGGAAAGAAAGTATTCTCTTCAAAAATTATATTAACTTCTTTTGTCTCACACAATACATTAATTTATACAATAATAAATACATGAATAAAAGCACTCAATCAATTATCCTCAATTAAAACTTACAATTTTATTCTCGTATGAAATTATTTTATATATTTTATTATTATATAATACCCAGAAATCATTCATTCGTACACTTTTTCTAAATAAAATAAATTTTCTTTCATTAGAAATGGGATTTTCACAAAGGTGTTTGAAGGTACTATTCAAAAAATTAAAACAATTTTGTTTTGATAGGTGATGATTGATTGGATACTTATAACATGTCTTTTTTGATTATTTTTATAAGCTGCAGACTTGGAAATTGAGTGCTAATCTGAAAGTTAACAAAAAAAAAATTTTGTGTAATAAAATAAGTGCAGTTCTTTTTGAAAAATATGCTTCCTTACCAATTATTCTTAATTATGTTTAGGGGAAAACTATATTGAGAACATTAATGAATATTTTTTAAGTTACGAGTTAAATGCTTTTAAAAGTTTTTGCTAAGAGTTTTATAGGTCTTAAAAATATATTGTAAAAACTTTTTAATATAAAAGTCCTGTCTGTAAAAGAACTGCATTTATTACGTTCTTTACTCTTGAAAAGGGATTAATATAAGTTTAGTCGTCTCAGTCTGAAATGAAATTATGACTGAAACATTTTTGTAGATTATAGGAATTCTTTTAAGTAAATGGTTTTTGTACAGTTCTATTAACATAATATCTACAGGCAACTATATTTGTTACTAATGACGTAACATAATAATACTTTATACCCATGATTAGACTTGGACCCATCATGAGACTTTGAGAAATTCATAAAATCATGTTGACAAAATTACTTCCACTATGTTGTATATCTAATTTACTTAGCTATGAGGTTTTTTATTTTTATTTTGCAGTGCAACTGCATACAGTAGTATATTTCCAAATTTAACAGCATAATCCGTGAGAATATATGCAAGAACATGCGAGTTGGAAACCATATCGCTATGATGTCGACTTTTTCCGCAAAATATAGTATTTTCCTTTTATTTAAAGAACTACACGACATTTATACTAGAGTCGTTCATGAACAGAATGTATATGTCAGTAGGTAGAAAAAGCAGCTCTAGCTCGGTAAATCGATCAGCTGTGACTAAAAAAATGGATGCCATGTACTTAAATGTATGTGGGAAATCACTCGCTTTTCATTGATGTTTATTATCGTTAAACAATTAATGCGAGGGAATAGAATAAAAAAATCTATCTGTAACAGCTAGGACTCACACTAGTGTGTTGGGAATTTAATGAGTTACCTGGCTCCTCCCGGTGGTGCAAGTGGTAGCATACTGGCCCGGAAAGCAGGGGATCCAGGTTGGAGTCCTGGCTGAGATAGATAGATTTTTTGTTCTATTTCCTCGCATTAATTGTTTAAAATTTACATGTGATAATAAATCACAACTAAATTAACATTTATAAATGAAAATAAAAAGTAAATAACGAGAGTCGATAAATAGCTAGACAATGTCAGCTCCTTCGAGCATAAGACGATGTATTCGTCTTTCTCGTGGGTTAGGCTCTCGCTAGTGTGTTGGGAATTTAATAAGTTGTCTGGCTCGTCCCGGTGGTGCAAGTGGTAGCATTCGAGCCCTGAAAGCAGGAGATCGAGGTTCGTGTCCTGGCTGGGACAAATAGATTTTTTATTCTATTCCCTCGCATTAATTGTTTAAAATTTACGTGGGATAATAAACCACAACTAAATTATACTTATTATTTTTGTTTAGTTAATTTTCTTTTTCCATGAGCATTGAGATTTTTACCTATCAGAATAAAAGCTCAGAATGTTTTAAGAAACAATTGAGACTCTGAAAGCAATCAATGATTACAACATTAGGAATAGGTTATTTGATACAATGACTTCTAGATAGTTAAATATTGTCCATTACGTCTCAACCTAGCCATCATGATCACTCAGATGACTGATGGGTAATTTATGAAAAAATTTGTTTTGAAACTAATAGATGTTTAAAGGCTATTATCTACAAATGGTTCTCTTATCAAGTAATACCCTTTGCTTCGTTCCACTCATGAGATAGAAATAAACATTTGTACTCCGTTTCAAGAAAGAGTTTTTATTACGTCAATAATCAAAACATTGATTTGTTCAATGTAAGAAATTAAACGAATTTATTTTTGGTTCAAATCATATAAGAAGCTGTTTATAATAGACGATAGAGCGAAATTTGTGATAGCTATTTTTAGGTGAACTAAAAAAAAGTGAAAAAGTGATCTATAAATTTGAATGTTATTAATTTTAATTCCTTTTTATATCACCCCCTCCCCAACTACTATTCATACCTTATATAATGCATTTAGCTATCCCTAGCAAATACACTTTTATCCTTTTTGTCTATTTTGGCTTTGAATTTGCAATTTATGTTGTTTAAATACAACTTTATTGACGCCTGTAAAATTTGTTTTGTTTACGCTTCTGATGCGACGTAGATTTCTAATCTTAATTTTCTCCTCTCATACCCACTCATACAAATTATAATTTATTCTTTTTTATTTTTTTTGTCCCCCGCATTCTCTCATACACCTTTTACTCTTAACTTTTGCACCCCGTACCCGCTCTAAAACATATTATTTATGCCAAACACATCCACTTGCGCGTATATTTTTTTAATTTTCGCTCCTAACCCTTCCCCTCCCCCGCACATACGAATCCACTTACACTTATTTTATTCCTATCTTCCCCCCCCCCACCCCCAACCCACTCCTATACATATCATTAATGATTTTTTCTATATACACCCATTTGTATTATTATATTGTATTATTATATTCGTTCACATTATTATTATATATATATTATACATAAATGTTACGTTACCATTAAAAAAGAAGAAAAATGTAATTGGGTTTTAAAAAATTGTTGTTTTTTTATGTAATGTTTTACGTCTAAGAGTAGGGTCAATGGGCCCCTTCTCCATCTAAAATTACAAGATGTTTTTTAAGCAGAAATAAATAAATAAAAATTAAAAAAAGAAAAACACTTGATGTAATTCATTTTTTTTTTTTTAAGTAGAAAAAGAACTGTAATATCTAAACACCCTCAAACTTATTTACAAACGAAATATATTCACACAAACACAGCCTTATAATTATTCAAGTTTCCAGAACATAATATGTGCAAAACTGTCTAAGGGATATTTTCTATAACTCCCCCTCCCCCCCCCCCAATTAAAAAAAAAACTTGTTAAAGGAAAGATTTATGAATGTAACTAAGATGGTTTTTATTCTTCTTTCTATTTCCCAACCATTTGTGAGCTATGAGTTTACCAGTCATAATTTTTAATTTTCTTTGACTCGTAAGTTAAATTTTGTCCATTTTCAATGAATCGCGGGAAATATTTATTATAAATCCTGTTATCATCAAAAAAGAAGAAAAATTCAATAGAATTTTTTTTTTTTTAATTTGGAGATTTTCTCTCTCTCTAATTTTTGACGTAATTCATTCTCGGACTCAGTAATATTTGTATAAGCCAAATATATTCAGCATATACATAGCCAGAAAATGTTTATTGCTCAGTCTGCTCGTCACAGCATACCCCATACAAAAGGTTATAACCTTTGGGAATAAGTGGAAGGTTATTTGTCCTAATGTGAGGCGCGTAGCTGAAATCTTCTCAATGACCCCCCCTCTAAGGAGGTCGTATTTAGGGGTCACGTCCAGGAGAGAGTGGTTAGCGATGAAGTGAGGGGACTGTATGTGTCTCCGTATTCCTACCAGGAGCTCTTACACGTGTGGCCGGTCTTGAACCACCAGGAGATTTAATATAGCTTCCCCGTAACCTTCCCGTACCTGGGCTGCCGAGATAACCAGCGAGGAGTTTTCTATTTCAGTAACTATTCTCTTGTCCTGTCTTGGCAGAGTCTTGTTCTTCCACACGAACGAGCTTATCCAGAATAACCCAGGTCCTCATACATTCAAATCGAGTTCTGCCACAAATCGCTTTCCATGCAAACGGCCAGAACTTACTTTATATGCTCAATTTATAGTGAATTTACATTCCAGTCGTTTCTTGAACTTTTCAATTCATATGAGATTTCTAGCAATCCAAGGATATTCTCAGTTAGTTGAAAGTATAGTCATTTTGAATGAGCAATACAATTTTCATAACCTTGTCACCTACGAACTCAGTCAGAATTCTATTACTTTCGAAAACTAGCAAAATAATCATGATGTGACTATTCTGAGAAGTAACGGTTACTATTATTTCACTGTTCTAGTGACAAAAATTATACAGTGACTATTCTTTGGTTCAGTCATGTGAATACAGAATTCATTAAAGGTAATTATCACTGTCACTACTGGAATGAATTGCAACAATTCTTCGATATCCGCAGTTATAATTATATCACAATCAAAGTTCATTTATTTATGTGTATTTAAATAATGTTTTACTTAGTAACCTTGACTTCAAAGAAAAGTTTAATTATTTAGGTGAATAATGTATATAAAATATTACTCTCTGGTAATAACTTGATCCTCAAGCGGGAGAATCCATTGTTCATGCTATCCATTCAATGGATAACATATCGGCCCGGAAAGCAGGAGATCCAGGTTCGAGTCCTGGCTAGGAAAGATATATTTTCAATTCCCTCGCATTAGTTGTTTAAAATTTACGTGAGATGTTACACCATAACTAAATTAATATTTATAAACATTCGTATAGATTTTACCATAACTTTTCGTCCAATGATATAACACTTCTTTACTTTATGCGAAACTGGTCACTAACTCCCGGTCCAGTTAAAAATCTCTACCACATTTGAGAGAGGTCAGTTAATTGAAATTCCCGGTGAAACTATTACCGTGACACGAACTCTTCCTTTAGGGGAGCCAGGCTAGATCGTGGGATCCGAATGGATCTGACAATCGTGGCGCTACGGGTTCGAATCCCGTCTTGGGGAAGCTTAGGCTTGCCCTGAGCCATGTATGTTTAGAATGGGATAGCTTCTGGTAGATAGCCCCTCCCTCCATTGCGGTTGAAACGGAGGCTAACACTTCTATAATAACTTTAGGCTATAACTTTTATAATTATTAACATATTAAAAACAAAACTACGAATAATGTGATTCAATTTAATTGTATATCAATGGAAATGCAGGAAAATATAAATATAATTAGCTTTATTTTTCGAATTCTAACAAAATTTAGATAAATAGTTAGTAAATGGATGATAAAATGATGTTTAATAAAATTCCTGCTTTTAGGACATGCGTAAATAACATTCCGATAAAATAAATTTTTTAATTGGAGAATTTTTTACCGGAGATATTATTATTAGATATTTTTTGCTGGTGTTCAGTAAGGCAGATCAAAACAATACTAATTTAAAAAAAACGCATTTAAAAAAAAATTATTGATCGAACCCCAACAAAAAAAATCTAATAATTTTTTTAATTTTTCACTTTTTTTTTAACTACATAAATCTAGGAGGGAGGTTCTACCTGCAAGTAGTTACCCTATTTTAAATAACTCTATCTTTGGACATTCTTTTATTTCTCGACAACATGTTGAATTACCCCATCTTGCCTATAAAATCTTACCCTGGGCGGGTCTCGAACCCCATTACCAAGCTTAACTGTAAACGAACGGTTCTCTTAGGCTATCTCGCTGCTATTCTTCTAGATACAATTGATAAAATTAAAAAAATACTTCATTATACACATAATTCCTTTATATTTCATTTATATTATTAACATTACTTGTTATGTTATATTCTCTTTTGATATCCATGTGTCGTACCGTTTGGTTTAGCTGCTATAAAAATCACTAGAAATAAATATTATATTTGTTGTGGTATTTAATCTCACATTAATTTTATACAATAAATGCAAGGGAATCGAATAAAAAATCAAACTGTCCCATCCAGGTTCGAGTCCTGGCTGGGACAGTTGGATTTTTTATTCGATTTCCTTGCATTTATTGTATTTCCTATAAACATGCGAGCGAATTATTACTATATTATATTTACTTATTATATTTATAATTATAATAATTATAATTTAACCTTCTCCCACTCTCCCTCTCATGACTTTCAGCTATTAGTGATCTCAACCAAAGGTTTTTAAAAAGATGTCTAAATAAATATATAAATAAAGAACAATTAGAAATACATAATGTGCAATTAATCCAACCATGAAAGATATTAATTAATAATTTTAAACGGCCAATATTTTTCGTTTGTTTTATGTGGAATTTAATGTTTATTCCTAATGACTTTTGTTTTTAAGCGATTTTTTTCCAGATTTTTGAGGTGCAATGCAATATTGCCAGAAGCTCATTATCCAGGAAAGTAATCCAAACATGCAAGCTTGAGGAAATCTATTTTTACTGTTGACATGGACGTCGCTTGCAAATCTGAAAAACGAAATAACCACCGACGTCGCTCCCGTAAACGCGTTACTTCGACTGCTCTCCCCAAATCTTGTTTGAGTCGGGAGTGAGTGGAATAAGGGGATTTTCTCTGTGGGAAACGTGATTGGCTTGATTTAGACTGTGCAGGAGCCTGAATATGTCACCTCGGGAAATCCCATTCTGACAAGTTCCTGAGTCTTCGTATTCCTCCCGTGTCCTGACAGTGGGTACCCTAGTCCGCTGGTTAAGGAATAGGACTCCTGAGCCGAAAGTCACAAGAGTAACAGGGTACAGCTAATGTCTTTCTTTTTTTTTCTTTCGTTGCCTCTGTTTCTACTCCTGGAATGGTCTTGAGACAATACAGCTCTATTGGGTACCATTATTCAGCGAATAGTAAAGTAACACTGCACAACAATAAATTTTTTTTGAATGTTTCCTACACTAAATTAGTCTATTTCTACTAATTTTGGGGTGATAAAAACGAAAATAACATTGAAAAATTTTTATTGGCTCTGGTTTTTGAGATATACAGCACTTAATCTTAAAGAGTAGTTATACTATACGTAAAAAGTGAAAGTACAAAGAACAATATTGTTATGTTTCTTTTAGAATATTTTAAGTACAAAATTGATAAAAAAAAAACATTATTCTTAGTGTTTTGACAAATAAAAGAGGTTTGTACCACCAAATTTCAATTAAGTCAATCCGATGTATTGTAAGATTGCTGTCGTTTAGCTTGTCTTTTATTGTTTTCTTTTTTCTCAAAAAAAGGAAGCTAATCTTTTTGACGCTGTCTGTACTGAGATATTTTCACATCATGTTTTAGAAGATTCCACTGTTGTAGTCTTGACCCTAACAGCTCTGCCTTTTCCTTAGACAAGCCAAGATCTCTTATAAGGTCACTCAACTCTGCTTGACTAATTCTGTGCGGATCACTAGACCTATCGCTTACATCAAAATCAGGGTCATAGGATGTAGAAGGATGGGTTGCTTCTTGTAAACAGACTTCATCACTTTCCTCTAAAATTTCATAGTTTTGGGGTGGAGAAGGGACTGGCAAATTGTCTGATTTATCTTGGTCCCCAACTTTTACACCAAAATAATGTTCATAGGCAGTCTTAATGATAGGTGACATTTTACGTTTCTGAGCCTTAAATGTTATTTCACCACATATATAGCAAAAGCTATCGACAGAATTCACACAGTTTCGAGGCATTTCAGATCAGCACTTAAATTAATTTAAAAATCAACTTCACACGATAATTTCAATAGAAACCACGTGCGTACAATTGACAAACTAACAAAGGTTATGTTTACTACTTATGAACAGCTGATTAGAGGGGTGTTATGTAAACAAACATGTGTACCAACTGTTGGTGATGAAATATTTCATTTGTTGAAAACTCAATATATATATATAATAGAATGATACTATATCTTGAAAACAAGAGCTAATATATAATTTTTATGGTCATTTTCGGTTTTAACACGTGGAAATACATTAATATCAGCTAATTTCAACCCCGAAACAAAAACTTTGTTGTTCTGTGTAATCATCAAACTCTGTGTACTGACTACATCTTCTCTTCTTTTTTGTTGGTTGACAAACGTAAATACAAGATGTTTCATGAAATTCCATTCTAAATATTGTTCCACACTGTTTTAATGCTTTATTTATTTTATATTAAGTAGCTATCCGATTGACAAAGACACATGGAGTCACATCTAACTGCGTAGAAGTGGCATTCATTACGGGGGTAATTTGAATTCAACGAGGAGTGAATAATTAAGAGTGGAATGACGCATTTTATTCTTCCTGCTATGTCTTCTTTCAAGGTGATACTTATCACAACCGTCAGGTACAAATGTCACCCTTCCAACGCAATTACAAATATCAGTAGAGACAACATAATTAATTTAGCTAGTGCGGTTTTTCTCTTGCAACAAATTTTTCTAAAGTATTTTTTTACTATTTAGCATCTTGATGATAATAAATTCATATAACATATAAATAAATAAATAAATAAATAAATAAATAAATATATATATATATATATATATATATATATATNGTGTGTGTGTGTGTGTGTGTGTGTGTGTGTGTGTGTGTGTGTGTGTGTGTGTGTGTGTGTGTGTGTGTGTGTGTGTGTGTGTGTGTGTGTGTGTGTGTGTGTGTGTGTGTGTGTGTGTGTGTGTGTGTGTGTGTGTGTGTGTGTGTGTGTGTGTGTGTGTGTGTGTGTGTGTGTGTGTGTGTGTGTGTGTGTGTGTGTGTGTGTGTGTGTGTGTGTGTGTGTGTGTGTGTGTGTGTGTGTGTGTGTGTGTGTGTGTGTGTGTGTGTGTGTGTGTGTGTGTGTGTGTGTGTGTGTGTGTGTAAAAGCCAGGGAAGATATGTAACTTAAATGGGACTCAAGACGAAATTACATTGGATGACGATAAAGAAAAATACTCTGTAATTAAATTTATGAAAGAGAGTAGGCTATTGAATATTATCTAGATGTATTTTTAGTACTACCTTTTTTTATCATTCTCTCTCGGTTTTTTCTTTATTATCAATTTCCTAATTTCCTAGTACAAATAAAATACTATCTACATACACAAAATAACTATTCCAATTAACAATACATTAACACCTCACTAAGACATTCTTCTTCTTTAAAATGTCTTCCCGTTTCTATAAACTATCTCACTGGCGTTATTGGACCAACAAAGTTCAAACAAAATAATTATCTGATTATAAGTTTTGGATTCATATGCTACAACCACTGGATTAAATAATAATGATATTAATCTTCCTCTTTGTGTTTTTTAAAGCAAAAGTGTCAAATTTCTTTGAAAAATAAAATAGTTCATGCAGAATGTAGTAATTTCAGCCAAGTTATGTTTAAATTAAATTAAAAATATGATTTTTTTAAATTTTCTAAATGATATATAGTATCATGTGGCACCAAAATGGCTTAACTTGATGCTGCATGTTCGTAACGAAATTTTAATATTAAATATAACTATGAAAGTGTTATATTTAATGCGCTTCCTTTAATTGAAGCCATACCATGAAAACATTTTGGTGAAAGATTCTGATGAAATTTTTTTTGAAACGTTGAGCAATGGACAACCCCTATTTTTTTTATTATTATTTGCCCTCTCTCTGGGGCAAATTTGATAATCCCCGTATGGTTGTGGGGGGGGGAATCCTTGCTGGGGTGGTGGAAGTGTTGGGTTAGGGCCTGGTTGTTTTGTTGGGGAGGCTCAGATAACGGCCCTAATATCGTCTCAGGACAAACACAGCTGGGCACCTTTTTACGTCAATCCGTCTCTGGGTCTTCAACACACTCAGCCATTCCTACAAACCAACCATTCTCTCTTGCTCTACAACCTTCTCTTCAGGATTTTACAATGGGTTTATCCGTCTTCATTGGTTCACAGAAACCAATGAAGACGGATAATAGAAGGTATATAATAATAGAAGTTCTATATTCATTGGTAGTGAAAATAACCTTTTGGGTAATCTAAATATTCAACTATGCTAGTACTTATTTATTCATATAACTTGGAAGGTAAAAATATTGATGTTGTTACCTTCACAAGTGTCAATAATTAATTGACATAAGTATATGAATCTATAAGTACTAGCAAAGTTAAAGTTTTTGATTTTAATAATCCTTGAGATTGTAGAGCATCAGACAAAGCTCGACTTGTAGGAATGGCTCTAGAAGTTTCAGCTTGACGATTGCATTTGTTTTTCCTGCGTTCAGCTCTCACGTACTTCATACTTTAAAAAGGGCATTTTCTTAATCTTTCCTTCTGTCACTACCTCCTAAATTTGGAACGACTTTTGACCTTTTTCTTATAAGGGTTACCTAAAATACCTCCAGACACACCAGGTTGCTTTTGCAATAGCCTACGGGGGTAATTATGATTACATTTTAAGCTTCATTTTACCATTTTTACGTTTCAGTATCATTACGACATTTTTGGAATTTCAATTATTTAATTTTGAATTTCGGGATTGGCCGATATTCTCTAGGAGCGAATCTTCTCTTCTTTTCCAATGTTTTGCAATTACTGTTGCAATCCCTCTTGGAAAACTGTTTTCCCTCTACCCATTATTTTTATCACTCTCCCTGCTAAATATAACTGCAATTATAATAAGTGCCTAACCATCTGGGAGATGGTGTACAGAAACCAATGAAGACGGAGAATATAAGGTATGAGATATTTACTTTTATTACTGTAACACTTAAAAATAAACTGTACAATTGTCTTGCTTAGAACCTACGCATATTATAATAATAATTATGTTTTTTAAAATTTTTTAAAGAAGTGTATTAGCCTCCCATTTAACCACTTAGGGTCATGGTAGGAGGGGCTATCTACTAGTTTCATCCCATTCTAAACGTCCATGGATCGATAAAAGCTTGCCCAGGGCGGGATTTGAACCCGCCAGGATTGCGAGACCCAAACGGATCCTAAGAGCTACCCTGCCGCCCCTTATTATTATACTTTACTTTGTATTAAAGAATACAAGCAAATTAACGTCCCCCAACAGGCAATATAGGCACTGTGGGGAAATACATGTAAAATATGTATTTATTCCAGAATCACGGAACACTAGAAAAGGCGTGTAGTCAGCATATTATTCTGGCCGCCTCAATTTATCTCATTTTGGGGCGCCAGGCTAGCTCAGTGGATCCGTACGGGTCTCGCAATCCTGACGCCGCGGGTTCAAATCCCGCCCAGGTCAATCTTTTATTTATAAATAGAAGCTTGTCCTGAGCCATGGGTGTTTAAAATGGGGTGGCAACCTGTAGATAGCCCCTCCCTCCAATGACTGTGGGAAGTGGTTGCAAGGGAGACTAACACAGCAAAAAAAAAAAAAAATTATCTCATTCAATAAAGAATGATTCCCAATTAAGACTGTGTGTTCCCTATAAGCATTTTTAAAATCAGTATTGATTTCTATGTGTTTTACGTGACTTTTTATCGAGAAATCTTCTAAGAGACACCTAATAGTTCCGTTTAAGGACACGATTAAGGAAATTAAAATATTTCAAAAAGTAATCAAACTAAAAAAGTTAGGTGATGAGGGTAAAATCCTGTGATGAATGGTGACAGTGATGTAGAGCAGGCTCCTCTCGCTTTTGAGGCACAATGAGGAATGGGTATATGAAAAAGTGGGTAAGACCAGGGGGAAGGAAGGAAGGGTTGGTGGATGCGGAAATAAGGGCCTGTAGCTGAATTTAGGGGAAAAAACAGGGGGTGGGGAAGTATGATCATAGCGGAATAACACAAAGGATTTTAGATGGAAAGAATTAATATGAAAATAAAATAAATCAAAACAAAATACTTTAAATAAAAAGAAAAAAATGCAATTAGGAGATGAATTCAGCGACAATAATCAAATTGCATGGCAACTTGTTTTCTTCTATGTTAGAATTCAGTCTCATCTGAAAACATTCAGAAAATAATGTGTTACAATGGAACATTTCTTAGTCCAATATGGAGACCTCATCTAAAGCTGGTGAATGTTTAATTACAATTCGGCTAAAATCTATAAAATTAATGTCACACAAGTTCTTGTTAAATATTAGTATTGTTTGACATATTCAGGCATGAATTAGTTTCAACAATATAGGGTTTCGAAAATACGAAGGGTTTATATTTTGGTAAGAAAAAGTGGTAGAAAATGATATGTAGAAAAAGTTCAGTCAACTCACCGCTATGAAGGCCTGTTTTTTAAAATCTTAAATTAAGGATCGTACCCTACAAGGGCTGGGTATTCTAAGGAGAACACAAGGAATTTTTGAACTATAACAAAGAAGAAAGCTTTGGCCCAGTGATTCAGTTCCATAGCCACTGGTGAGCAATAGCAAGTTTTGGGCACAAACTGTATGTCTCAGAACATGCTTTTGCGAGCAACTTTATCAATTTCACTCCAGGTTGTTTATTTATTTGTGAATTAATGTATAATTATTTAAAAAATAAATAAGGATTTTAATAATAATTTTTTTATTAGATTTTCCAATAATAAATAATTATTAACATTAATAAGCTTTTATTTTCATAAGCAAAATAAGTCAGGGCAATCTCTACATCAAGTTTTAATATTATATTTTCCTCTTGAGAATGATGCATGCAGAAGAAATTTCTAGATGGGAGGTCAAATTTTGAAAATTTTCCACAGGATGGAAGAGGTTGAAAAACTTAAATATTTACTTCAGGTTCATTAAGGAAGAAACAAATTAGTTGTTTGAAGTTTTTGACTATGTGGTGGGTCAGTAAGGGATTGAATTCATCTAAGTGAAGGAGGCATTTTGGTTTTGAAGGCATGATGATGATTGAAACACAGGGTAATTTCATCGAGATTATTGCGGAGATTACATGGCTGAAGAGGTTATTTAGGAATGCGGAAGCCAAATTGCTGCCTATATGAAGTACTTTTATTTATTTTTTTTTTTAAGGAAGAATTGCTCCCGGAAAGATTTCGAGGAACGCGAGACAAATTCCGGATAAGGGGAGTTGTGGGTAGTTAGTTCAGGATAGACTAACATCCACTCTGCGTTCACTATCTGAGGGGTGTGTTTACTATTGTAGCATTTGTAAACAAAGATACTTCACCGGAAGAGCCAAGGACAAAACTAGAGGAAATCGGAAAGTTTATCAGCTTGGGGGCTGTGCCAAAAATAATTATCTCGATCATAACAGTTTCACCTAGATACTACTTATCTCTCCAATCGATAATGAGGTGTTTAATTTCCTTATTTTACTCAATTTGGAGTAAGGGAAATAACAGGATTCCGCTAATTCAAGGTGGTTTGTTGCTTGACAATCAAATCTTGACTAGATTAATGAATGTATTGCACGCCTAGTCTGCATATTTAAGCTGGAGAAGATAGTCAAGGTTTTGTCCAGGATCACAAAATACTACAAAATTGTTGGGTAATTTTTTTTATTCTTAGGCCGACGTTTCGAATTAACTTGTAAGTCATCATCAGGACGGTAGTTATGTCGGAAGAGATCTCCGGACATCACTATCGCCCTGATGATGAAGTCAAAATGTCGTCAATAGTAAAATAATTGCCGAGACCCTGACTAATTTCTCCTGTATTATACTCGACGGACAACGAACCTCCAACCATTTCAACTCTGTATATTTGAGTTTATAAAGCAAATATTTAGAAACAAAGGGACAATAGAAATATTTATCTGGTTATTCACGAAATATAAACATAATTGAAGGTTTATTTACTACATTTTCAATTTAAGTAATAAATTTGAAATACTCATTCATATAATTGAAAATAACTCTTAATCATTAGTTTTACATGCCATGTGTAAGTTTCTACACATTCTATTATTATTTTCTTAAGAAGAACCGTGAAAAATGATAAGTATGCCTACTTAAAAAACAAGCACTATTTGGTAAATTGAACCCCTCTCGAGAAGATTTATTAACTTATGACCTTCTTCAGCTTGGAAGGTGCAATTTTCAAATTTTTCTTACATATGT
Organism: Oncopeltus fasciatus; assembly: GCA_000696205.2. NCBI lineage: Eukaryota > Metazoa > Arthropoda > Insecta > Hemiptera > Lygaeidae > Oncopeltus > Oncopeltus fasciatus. Next base: position 25,841 of record KZ809057.1, on the reverse strand, counting down.
TTACCTTTTTTAAGAAAAGAGAAATCTTCTAAGTTTATTTGTTATTTATAAGAATTATAAATTATATGAAACTATTATAGACTCTTAAGCAATATCTTTAGTTTAGTTTTCCTTTGCCTATAATTTATTTAATTTCTCAGTATGAATCGCCTCATTTTATTCTGAACTTTTACAATGGATTCACTCGTTCTAATTCTCCCATTATATCTAGTTCTTCGTACTCCTGTCGAATTCTGGTATCATTGCTGAGTTTATCTGTCTTTCTTTGTCTTGAGAATACATAGTATATGTGTATATTGATTATTATTAAGGGTCTTTCTAATTCCCACTTCATCTCTTTTCTCTTGCTCCTTAATGTTCCACACATTCGATCACACTACTAGGGGAAAACAGAGGGATATTTCTCCTCCTGAATTTCCCGCTACTTTTGTAAGGGAAACCTATGAATCCTGGTCCGATTGGCGGGCTTATATATATCTTTCTTTCGTCTCGGTAATACATATGTATAAGTGTTGGGATGTTATTCAGAAGGCCACTTCATTTGGGCGATGGCGTGACTGACAATACGGGTTTATTTGTTTAGAGTTGATTACTTAGTCAAGTATGTAGATTACTAACCGGCAAATTCCAACTCTTCTCTGAGTCTACCTCCAGGCCTTTGACAGAAACTGAAGAACGGAAAATACTGATTTTTACAAACAAAGGGGCTGTGCTTAAAGCGAACCAAATGAGACAAATGGCTGCCTTTGAATACATCCCCTATTTTTTATCTCTTCTCTCTCTATACCCCTATTTTTCTCTTCTTTCTCATGTCTATGTCGTCCTCGGTTCTCTCTACCATAAACTCTCCTGACCCTATTCAGAAGTCCCCATCCAGTTTACAGTTATAACTTTTTTTTTTTTCATTTTTTCAATAATTATTAATAAAATATTATAATGTTTACTCCCATTCCGTAAACTAAACTATATCTCACTATAATCATCATCTATATATATTGTTTCTCAGAATTATTTCCTCTTATCCTGTGAATTATTTTTGTTTAAAATTTCGTCTCTTCCACCCAAGCTCCCTGAAGCAGAATTACTACACCATCTTTGATATGACCTCAGTTTTTATTTTTTATTCAATAATATAGATGTATTAGACACATATCAGACTGAAAGTAAGAGGCCAAATTTATTTTCTTGGATATCCATGGTACCATGATTAAAGTTTAAAAAAACAACAAAAAAAAACTGTGAGAACTCTCTTCCATTAGTGCTATGAAAAAAAAATTCAGAATATATGATATATCTTTATCTACAACTTAAAGCACTACACATTCATTTTTACATGTAGGGGATAAAAACAAAGCTGTGCAATAGTAATAATACAAGGCCTTTGCAATCATATGCTTGGTCAACATCGACCAGTCTGCCAGACATGCGATGACATCATTATGTCCAACATGTCTTTGTAGTACGAAGTGGGGAAGAAGAAAAAAAAAATCTATAGCTGCATAAAGACACTTCTCAAAAGAAGTAACAGAAAAATCCATAACAATCCGGAGTTCCTAATAAGCTTGTGAATCACAAAATAACTCAATCATTCTGCCATGTCATGTAAAAAAAAAAGGAAGAATAATAGTCAGAGACCAAATACTAAATATGATAAGATTCTACAGAACCATTCTCATTGTTCAAAGTCTCAACAGTAAATATGAGAAAATATAAGAAATGAAGATAATTTGAAATGAAATTGGAGTGATTTGTTTAGCATCGCCCTTCACATATACATTCCTTACTAGCTAAGAACTAAGCCTTGTCCGTTTTCCTTTCAAACTTTAATAAAAATTTATTTTTATTCATATGATTTTTGATAAAACATTTGAAATCTTCTTAGAATAGGCTGTTTCTGCGTGAAAAACTTTTTCTTTACCAATACTTTTTCCGGATTCAACCGTGTCTTGGAGTTTTTAGGTGAAAAGCTTTCGCACATCGTGTAATGGCTTCTTCAGGGCTGAATGGAGAATGAGAGCGTCTCTAGGTTCAGGGGAATTATATACCCCTGGATTCAGCCCTGAAGAAGCCATCACACGATGTGCGAAAGCTTGTCACCTAAGAAACTCCAAGACACGGTTGAACCCGGAAGAAGTATTGGTAAATATGTCTGAGGACTGTGGAAGCCTACGTGAACAAACTTTTTCTTTTTATCAATGTCTTCATTAAAAAAGCTGCTTTTTTAGCACACTTAAATATATATAT
>KZ809056.1:76774-100035 GCA_000696205.2 Oncopeltus fasciatus | reverse complement strand
GTGTGTGTGTGTGTGTGTGTGTGTGTGTGTGTGTGTGTGTGTGTGTGTGTTTGTGTGTTTGTGTGTTTGTGTGTGACTGACAACACGGGCTACAGTTTTTAGTTTTCTCAAATGAAATTCTAAAAATATCTGTTAAATTCATAATTAAAGGGTAGGTGCGTTTGAGCTTATGTGTGAGGAATCATCTGCAATGTCGAATGCATATGTTTTTTCGATGTTATATTCAATTTACAGTTGTGACACTTGACATTGTTTAACCGAACCGTAAATGTTTATCTGAGCGTAATTCCCTTCAATAACCTGAAGATGCAGTTTTGCGAAACCAGTTGCAAATAATGACTTATAAGGACAATTATATCATTATTGCAATTTTGAAAAGGAATACTTTGCTCCTTTTTTTATTCTTCAAAAAAGATACAACTTAAAAAATGATCATGAGATGACTACACATTTCTGTTTGACAATGAGTAAGCCAATCAAAAGACCAAATTAAACTCACTCGAAACTATTCATTTAAGCCGTAAAATACATAGAATACACTCTAATCTGGAAAGTTTAAATATAATCTCTTGGAAAATGGTCAGCGGATTATCAAATACGATACTTTGTCACTTCATAAATGTATTGTATTTTGAGTTCTTCGGGATATCCTTCTTTCAACTCCTGTCAGACTGTCAAAACTTCCAACTGTCTAATTTGAATTTAAAATTAGTACATCAGCGCTTTATAATTCTCGAGTGTTGATTATAACTTTAAATTTCGGACAAAATATACTATATAGTGCTATTTAACTCGTTCAATTTCATTTACGGTACTTTATAAGTATTTTTTAAGGGAGATAAAAAATTCGTGCCAGAAATAACATGTTTGCCTCTAAGTGTTTAGTAACCAATGATTCATAGTCATATTCTAATAATTAAATATACCGAGTACATAATTGATATATTTCTGGATATATTAGTTTTTTTACTAATTTTAAATTATTGGCTGGTTTTATTGAAGACTTCCACGGTCTCATGAAATGTACATAGATTCTTCATCCGGGCTTGACCATGTTGAAAAAGTTTTTTTGCCGACCTTTTGCTCATCCTGTGATGGCTTTTACAGAAAGTAAAACAGACTTATAACCAGACTTTAGCAAGGTATTAAAGCCCTCTGGGTTCGTGGTCGCTCTCAGAAGATATATATGGACTCATTAGTAAATAGCATGTTTTCTTNGAAATTCTACTTGAAGTCCACAGAAAACTTTTTTTTTTTTACAACTTTTAAAATGTATTACATAAATCCTTCCATGCTCAAAATGTTATCCAGTATAACCCAAATAGAGTATAATCCTAACTGGACACTAAGAAACTTATTTGATTATTTCAATTTATAATAATTATTAAAATCTGTAAGTTAAAATACTTCTTATCATAAGAATTCAGCTAAATCTTGTGTGAAAGGTTATCGAAGATATTTTTATTACATGTATGAAAATAAAGCACAACTACAAAAAAACTCATATTAAGTTATTTAATTGTTTTTTCTTTTTTTTTATTTATGAAATCATTGTTTAAGAAATTTAATGTCCCTCAATCTGCGTTTGATTAATACGTTTGAACAAGACATATTGAACTAAGATTACGAAAATTAAAGTCAAATTTACCGAAGGGAGCAGCTGACAGCTATTAATTTAAGCCTTGCCAAGAGTAGCGCCCCCCCCCCTCAAATTCTAATGACCTGTTTTAAGCCAGAGGAGAAGAATTTATGCTCCAAAAATATGTCGCTATNAAATATTTAAATTCATACTTTTGAATAATTCAGCTAACATAATTTATTAAAAGGAAACCTTTAATCTTTAATTTTCTGGACAACTCTTCAATAGTATATAATAATTCGTACTTTTTATATACCTAAACTATAAGAATGAAAATATTATTTAAAATCATTATAAATTATAATTACATCCTTAAATTGGACCTTGGTAATAACTCTGTTAAATAACGAACTATTCTTATTGTAGGCTTTTGAATTTTCACATCTAGAAACGTGTTAATAGTTTTAGTAGACTGCAAAATGTTTCTGACGCTGTGTTAACTAAGCCAATTTAACATTTTTTTTTTAAACATAATTAAAATTATATTGCTAGTCTCAAAAGGACAAATAGCATAAAAGAGCTATTCGCCATCATTTCTGTCGGTCGATCGGTAGATAAAGAGTGAATTCTCCTAGATATATTCTTAAACATCAGTCTAAATATAATTTACCTTTTATACGATACATTGAAAATAAACTCTTATATTTCAGTTGTATTTTGCTCTAAAAACTTTCCCATGAACTAGGAAAAACATTTTCGTTTTAAAAAAAAATTAATATTTTCATTAATTTCGAATGGAGAGTTTTTGACTGTAGAGATTGCAATGTTAGTAGAGAATTTTTGTTATTCTTGTTCGGTCAAGGTTGATTAAAAAATACACTTTTTTTAAACTGTAATTTTTGTATCTACCTTGACCGAACCTCTCCAATTATAACCTTCTTATATTTCCTATAAAACATGCAAATCGCACTACCAACCTAGTAATTTAAGCAAAATAATTATTTATTCAACTAGACAATTTTGTGAAATATAGTTCATTTATGTTTTTTTTATAAACCTTTATCATTTATTTTTAAGCAAATTTATATTTGGTGATAGTCATAAAGGTGAGAGGGGACGTTTTGACATCTGGATCAAATGTTCATACAAAAAAGAGTAGTATTTTTTTGTATGAAACTTAAAGGAACCCCAAGGAAAATTCTCAACGAAAATATTATTATTTAGATATAAGAATTTTAGCCGTAGGGATAAATGATTTAAAAGATAGTTGGAGTTCGGTCCAAATTATAGCCCTAAAAATGTATTTTTTTTAATAATAAGCTTCTCTTTTTTTATTTGTTCGCTGCGGTTATGAAGGCGTTCTTACGACTGTTAACAGAATTTCCAAGTCATGAAAAGAGAAAGGAATTAAAATAACTTGATGATCTATTCATTATCTCTTCACAGCCCTGCAAGTGGCTCAGAATGCAAAACAAAACGCTGGCAAATATTTTAATTTGCAATATCTTTTTTGCATATAATTGTAATTTTTTCTTATTATCACATAAAACGAGCTATATATTAAATATTAACAACTGTGCAATTTTAGTTTTCTTCCCTTCCCGTTTTATATCTTCAACTGATTTCTTCTAAAATGTTTAAAGGTTATTTTTAATGGCATATATCAGGTTAAAAATACTTATCTAGAGATTTTACTGTATTTTCTGACGGTAAAGAAGATGAAAAACTTAATTCTGGGACTAACAGAGTCCCCTTGAATAACTTTAGGTGAATTTTACATAAGGCCTTTCTGGCTCAAAAATATACATTATACATAAAAAAAAACAAAAATTATTTATAGAAGAAATAGTAAAAATACAACAAATACTTAAAAAAAAAAAACATTTCCTCGAGGCTGATGAGTTAACAATCTATAACAATATGACTGTACAAAGAGAAAGAAAAATTAAAGAAAAAGAAAAAAAAAAACAGTGAGCTTATAACAGGCTTAGGAAAAAAAAAAAAATCAATGTGAAGTACCCATTTAAAGAAAACACCAAATCACATTTTAGTCACACTAATTCCATTATTTACATACATTTCACTAGCGCACAACATTCATTCAGCCATTAATAAGAAAAATTCACAGTTAGGGAGATTCAGTTTGGATGGATAGAAGATGCTAAAAAGGAAGGATTTAAAAATGGAATAAGAAGGAGCACGTCGAATTTTTGAGGGTAGGAAGTTCCAAGGCTAGCTGCCTGAGCTAGGAAAGAGCGGCGAAATGAAGCAGTTCTATATAATTATATTATAAAGGAAGGAATCAAGGAAGTAAATTCTGCAGTAGGAAGGACACAACCACTTTAAATCTGTATACAGGACGGTTACCCGGGAATTCCTAGATGAGCTGAAGACAAACCTAACGCAGCAGTTCTATAAGAGGGAGAGTAAAGATCAGAGGTACGGGATCTAGTGTGGCGTGAACGGACCTAGGAGGTAAGGTAAGGAGTTCATAAATGTAAGAAGGAGAATGTGTGTAGACAGTACTATAAATGCAGGAACCAAGGAAGTAAAGTCTGCGGTAGGAAGGACACAACCACTTTAAATCTGTATACTGGACGGTTACCCGGGAATTCCTAGATGAGCTGAAGACAAACCTAACGCAGCAGTTCTATAAGAGGGAGTGTAAAGATCAGAGATACGAGATCTAGTGTGGCATGAACGGACTGAGGAGGTGAAGGTAAGGAGTTCATAAATGTAAGAAGGAGAATGTGTGTAGACAGTACTATAAATGCAGGAACCAAGGAAGTAAAGTTTGTGGTAGGAAGGACACAACCATTTAAATCTGTACACAGTTGGTGGTTACCCGGGAATTCCTTGGTGAGCCGAAGACAAACCTAACGCAACAAGGTCTGTAAATCGGAATAATTATTCGCAGTTAGTTTTTTGAACTTTTTATTTGGTTCGTTAAAATTTTCTCAGAAGATATATATTCTGTTTTTATACCTATTTTGTGGAANTTGTAATTTTTTCTTATTATCACATAAAACGAGCTATATATTAAATATTAACAACTGTGCAATTATAGTTTTCTTCCCTTCCCGTTTTATATCTTCAACTGATTTCTTCTAAAATGTTTAAAGGTTATTTTTAATGGCATATATCAGGTTAAAAATACTTATTTTGAGTTTTTACTGTATTTTCTGACGGTAAAGAAAATGAAAAACTTAATTCTGGGACTAACAGAGTCCCCTTGGATAACTTTAGGTGAATTTTACATAAGGCGAAGGAGAATGTGTGGAGACAGTATTATAAAGGAAGGAACCAAGCAAAGTCTACGGGGAGTTCCATGGCTATCTGCCCGAGCTAGGAAAGAGCGGCGAAATGAAGCAGTTCTATAAGAGGGAGTGTGAAGATCAGGGGTACGGGATCTAGTGTGACCTGGACGGACTGAGGAGGTGAAGGTAAGGAGTTCAGTGGAGACAGTATTATAAAGGAAGGAACCAAGGATGTAAAGTCTGCGGTAGGGAGTTCCAAAGGCGAGATGTCCGAGCTAGGAAAGAGCGGCGAAATGAAGCAGTTCTATAAGAGGATGTGTAAAGATCAGAGGTACGGGATCTAGTGTTGCGGGAACGGACTAAGGAGCTGAAGATAAGGAGTTCATAAATGTAAGAAGGAGAATGTGTGGAGACAGTATTATAAATGCAGGAACCAAGGAAGTAAAGTCTACGGGGAGTTCCATGGCTATCTGCCCGAGCTAGGAAAGAGCGGCGAAATGAAGCAGTTCTATACGAGGGAGTGTAAAGATCAGATGTACGGGATCTAGTGTAGCGTGAACGGACTGAGGAGCTGAAGATAAGGAGTACATAAATGTAAGAAGGAGAATGTGTGGAGACTGTATAATAAAGGAAGGAACCAAGGAAGTAAAATCTGCGTTAGAAAGGACACACTTTAAATTTGTATACAGGACGGTTACCAAGGAGTTCCAAAGGCTGCACGAGCTAGGAAAGAGCGGCGAAATGAAGCAGTTCTATAAGAGGGAGTGTGAAGATCAGAGGTACGGGATCTAGTGTGGCCTGAACAGACTGAGGAGGTGAAGGTAAGGAGTTCATAAATGTAAGAAGGAGAATGTGTGGAGACTGTATAATAAAGGAAGGAACCAAGGAAGTAAAATCTGCGGTAGGAAGGACACAACCATTTAAATCTGTATACAGTTGGTGGTTACCCGGGAATTCCTAGGTGAGCCGAAGACAAACCTAACGCAACAAGGTCTGTAATTCGGAAAAATTATTCCCAGTTAGTTTTTTAAACTTTTTATTTGGTTCGTTAAAAATTTCTCAGAAGATTCTGTTTTTGTACCTATTTTGTGGAAATAACTTGAACCTTTTTTTGGAATGTTTTAAAGATTCAATAATCTTACTTAATAAATTAATAAATACAAAACTTATGTATTAAACAAATAAATACATAAACGGATAAATATAAATACTTATTATTCAAAATATGAGTTGTTTTATACTTCTAGATGGAAGGCAAAAAGCCAAAAAAAAAATGACAACAATTCTAAAAACACTACTATCAGGCGATACCTAAAAACATAACATGATGAGCATTGGAGAAGCTAAATATTTGGTCAGTGTATCACATATATAATTATTTGTTTTGCTTTGTCGTCCGTTTTTTTTTTCAAGTATAAATTCTGTATTTCGCTGTATTCACTTCCGACAGTTTACTAATAGATACTAGTAAACTGTTGGAAGCGATTAATAATAGCTGAAATCGTGAAAAGGTTTCAGAGGGAGGGAGGTTTGGCAAAAATCAATTTTTTTTTTAAATCTTTGTATCTTCGTTATTATTTCCATTAAGAAAATATATTTATAGAATAAAATAGATCTAAAATAAACATTATTATTTAAATCATTAAAGTAACTTATAATAATATTGATATTTGACGTTATACTTTCGAAATTTGGGTTGACCCTTTATTTGTATAATATGAGTATTAATGCTACTCATAGAAAACTCCTAAAATAATTCATTTTTTATTTATACATATCTAATAAGAAAAAGAGGCATTTAGTGGATCTCAAAATTTATAATCTTAATATCTTCGTTTTTTTTTTTTTAGTTATGGCCACAATTATAGAATATAATTGATCCAAAATTCAATTTATTGACGTTTATCTCCTATAATGTTTTTAAGAAAAATGCTTGTAAAGGAATAAATTTACTAATATAGCTACGATATGTGATTGCTTTCCCCACTCTTTCTAAGGCTATAGGAGTTGCTATATATTTTACTCCCTTTGTCTTTTAAAACAGTGCAAATTAAATTTCGTTATTTACTCTCATATATATATGTATGTGTGTGTGTGTATGTGTGTATCTATGTTTAAGCAAACTGAATCAAAGAACCACTTAGGAAGTTAAAAATAAGGAACTTTCTAAGAGAATATTTAATAAAATGCTTTGAAATAAGATTAAATATCCATTTTAAAAATAATGAAGATCTTTTATAAGAATGAAATATCCTGGGAATAATGAAATAGTGGAAGGAGGGGTTAATAAGAATCTGTACACAACAGCCTTCATTGTAACAAACATTTTATCAAAATTGCCAACGTTTCGATAACAATGTACCATTGTCATGTCGAGATATTTATGTATAACTCAGCTCAATTAAATCATATTTTACTTATTCTTATTTCTGTCCTCATCCCTTCAAGAAAACTATTTATTATCACTTCATAATTGGGAAAATAGTCAGTCATAATAGTGCAATTTGTGTGGAACATGACTTGTACTTTGACTGTTTATAAAAATACATAAAAATGGATTCCATCATGAAAAAATACATTTCGCAGATTAAAAAAATATCCGAAAAAAAAAGAAAAGATGGCCTGCAAATAGGAAAAGTTAAAGAAGAATATAAAGCGCAATACAAAAACTGGAAAGTCTTAAAACACTTTTTAGTCTTTCATTTTCTGTTAAATTAAAACTTGTGCTCATTTGGGAAACTCAACAAGAAATATCCATCTTAATATATATTTTTTAATGTCGATTTGGAAAGGAATTCTTTCTTGTTCCAACTCTGATGGAAGACTGCAGTACTTTGGAAAAAGTCCTTAGCACAGGAGCTGAGTCATCCAAGCAGATTTCCCATGTTTTATTAGATTAGGACATAGATTGATAGATAGATAGAGAGAGAGAGAGAGAGAGAGAGTGAGGGGGGGAAGGTAATGCCGTTGATGCTAGCTCTAGGAGGAATGGGAGGAAGAGGTTCTACCACTATCACTCTTAAATAGCATTCTTGTTATGTAAAAAAAAAAAAAAAAAAAATATTGGAATACATAAGTGGTAGAAAATATAACTTTACACATTTAAATTTCAAATAATCAATAAAAAATAAAGGTGTTTTTAAGAATTAAACAAATAACGGAAATGGTGAAGATCATTCAATTTACTCCTCCTGAATTGTTCCCCTTCTTTCCATTTGATTTTAACGAAAAACGTATCCAGTATTCTTCCAAACACTTTTTTTTTCTTTATTCTAAAAATGTTCACGATTGTTATTTCAGAAAATTGCACTTTACTTTAATTACAATGAATTTTTTTTTTCAAAAAGTACATAATCCACATGTATACATATATATGTTTGTGTGTGTGTGTGTGTGTAAATGAATGTGTGTCTGTACTGGATTGATTCAAAGGCCATATATCTAATCACTATAAGAATTTAGGAAATAATAAGGTATATCCCCAGGAAGGTTTCTAAATTTTTTTAAAAATCACAGTTGGGGTTCTAGGAGCTTCCGAACAACCCGTGTCTAAAATATCAAAATAACATTTCAAAAACCATATATCCAATAGCCGCGAAAATTTGATGGATACTGTTGTCCATCACGATGACCAGTTAATTGACAAACAGGATTTTAAAATTCATTGGATCTAACAGGAATTCAACCGATTATTATATCATCGAAAATTGGATAATGAAGCCATCGTGACTAGGCAATGGGACTAGGCTATCAGTAAAAATAATCAATAAGTAACATAATTCAGGTAACAATTTTATTTAAAACATTAAGGGGAACATGTACTACTATGTATCATTCGTATGATATTAACGAATACTCTATTATAATTCAAACGTCTACAGTTTCTGTAGAACTAGCCTTTGCAATGACCATTAGCAAAGCACGGATACAATACTTACAAGCATATGGATTAATTTTCGTGTATTATCATTAATAAATTTTGTTTTATGTATCAAAACTGCCATTTTGTTCTAACACAGCAATGTGTGAACGCATACAGCTAGTAATGTATGTATGAGTCGCCTCTAGGAGGATGAACCCACTCTTCTCGGGAGAGATAATAAATAATGTCCAGGGAGATTAATAAAATGATTAAAATAAATATAAGAATATAAATTTACAATATGTACATAGAATATCGAACGGACCATATTTTTAAGTTCTTGTCAGTAAAATTGGTTGTATTTCTAAAATATTGGGTGTGCATAATGGTACCAAGGGGTAGGCTTGATTTTCTTACTGGGAATCAAGAAGTCTATGTCAATGGAAGTCTGTCCTCCGTCTCTCGGATAATGGACTCCCCTGAATTCTGGAGAAATCAAAGAAGTGTGTGGGCGAAGCATTCTCCCTCAGATCCTGTAGGACAAGATAAGCCCTCGTTCATGGCGCCAATTACCTCAGCTGTCGACGCCCTGGGAATATTTAAGAATAAAATAAGCTCTCGTTAGATTGAGGTCTCGTGGAAAACACAACTGGGGAAGAGTCTACATCAGTTAAGATGGTAAATAATCCTCGAGATAATCCAAGCGTTTAAACTATAGCAAGAAGGATACTACTCCACTGTTTAAATACTGTGTTAATGTTCCTTCATTAGACTGATAGCTTTGAAATTATAAGTAGTATACCATTTTTTTATATATATATTTCCTTTGATTTCTTTTTTTAAAAGCTTAAAATAAAAAGAAAAATTTAATCTCTGAATTTTAGTTGGGGTTCCATCAAGGTAGATCCAAAAAAAATACAAATTTAAAAAAATGTTTTTTTAAAAAAGATTATCTGCCGAACCCCAACTAAAATCATCTTATAATAATATCTACGGTCAAAAAACTCTCCTTTTTAATTTCTGAATTTAGGTAACTGTGAATACTGGCCTTTTTTTTCTATAACATTATTTAAGTACACCAGTCCCCACAAGGTTAAATAAAATATCTAATTTTTGCTGCATTGCAAAAAAAGAAAAAAAAATACATAGTCGTGCACCTTGGAAATTACGTTCGATAATTACTTCTTTCGAGCGATTCGTAACATTAACCGTCCTCCGCACCGCCATATTCCCCATTCTTTAACTATATGTATATAATTCTGAACTCATTTGAATACAAGTACTTGTGAAGAACGTTATCTAATATGATGGTCCTAATATGAATAGTTTAAGAGGGCTTCTCGTAGATTGACAAGAAACTTCAAAACATTTTTCTTAATAGAAACAGTTAAAGTTGGGTGAAATAACTGAGAAGTTAGTCAGTAACCTCCACTTCCACTTCATACATATACTTTTTGTTAATATCTCAGAGCACTTTCGAGGCTGATGCCTCATCTTCGGTGCTGGAAAGTTGGATCAGAATATAGAACATTAGACTCGAAAGCACTCTGAGATATATAAGAAAAGTTATATGTATGAACTGTGTTACAGAACAGCTTCCCCCCCCCCTTTGATTGAGAACCTCCACCAGCCGCCAGCTGTTATATAGAAAGAAGAGCCAGTTATACCATCGCTCAAATATTGGCGAGTGGCTGATGGTAAGACATAGTACACTACGTCCAAGTGAGGTTCGCATGAGTTATAACCACTAAGACAGACTGACGAGGCATTGATAAACTGAGCCAAAACAAACTTCCTAAATGTCATATGATACATATAAGCAAAAAAAAATAGAAACATAACCGACGAAAATGTTTTCGGACTATTGAAAGTCACTGAACTGCAAAATAATTTTTTTTCTTTTTAATTTTAGTAAATGCGTTTCCATCTGATCATGTGGATTGCTTATAAGGAATTAATACACACTGATTACCACGTTAAGCCAATCATCATTCAGTAACTACCCTTCTTAAAGCTTTATTTGCAGAAATGTTTTAAATAATTGACTAAGGAAAGACATATTCTTTTTAAACTAAACAACCCCTCAAGAAATATTATAACTAGTTACCCTACCTCATAAGTGATACAGCTCTTAAAAGCTAATTTATCTTGTTTAGTCTTATTTATCGTTTCACTTTTTTTTCTCATCAATCTTTTACATCTATTCTTGAGACCTTGAGATTCCTAATTCTTTTCCTTTTAATTCAAATGTATTTGAATAAAAATAATTATCATACTGTATAATTAACAACTTCTCGTGCAGTTCAGGCAATCGAAAATAACTCAACCTAGATAACTCCAATTAGTATTCCAAACAACCTAGTATCTCTTTTTTTTATCTCTATGTCTCTGAGAGCTCGGTAAACTAGAAGTAATTAAAAAATAAATTAACTTCAGTTGGATTGACAAAAGAAAATAAATTGTAAAATATAAATACATTCTTCTTCTTCTTCTTCTTATGTATACGATTTTGTGTGTGTGTGTGTGTGTGTGTGTGTGTGTGTGTGTGTGAGTTTTCTGCGGGATTTATCGCTCACACTAAAGCGATGTAATATGGGGCAATGGAGGGGGAAATGCAACAGTTTGTCCCTTTATATTTTACATCGAAATACAGTTAGTTGTTTTCAAATACTAATAAATTTCTCAGATAAGAAGAAGAACAATAACGCCTGGAAGGCCCCGATTAGTTACAAAATCTTCTTCTGAAGCCTAGGTGTACCGGTGTTGAATAAACACATAAAGTAAAACATACAAATACATAAATAAATTCGCAAATCATCATTCATTTCTTTATTTCTCTTTAATACATTTTCGTAATGGTCCTCCTTTTGTAATTATTTCTTAATCCATAGCTCATTAAAATTTACATAAAATTTCACATAATTTAATAAAAAAATACATTTCTACTAGCACATAAGATATTCAATTTTACACTAAATGTATAAAAATCTTAAGGGAATTAATCTGAACTGTATTAAGTAGCCAATTTTAAAATATTTATGCCGATGTAAAAAAATTTATGATTTACTAGCGAAGTATAGGGTCATTTAAAATGTTCCTGTTAAGATGGTAACACTGCCGTGACATGTGAAAGGAGGTTAATAGTATCATGAGATATGTGGGAATGGCTTAAATGTGAATAAAAAGTAAAAAAAGAGAGTGAGAATATTGAACGGTGTGACACGCCAACCTTTGGATCACGAACGAATGATGCAGTTGAACGAGTTACTACGAAATACCCATCAATACTTTGCAGCTCAATGATTTTACATCACGCAATTCAAATGTATTACTTAATTTAACATTTAGTTATCAATTGCTCTTGATCTAATATAATGATCCAGAAATCGGAAATAAGCAAAAATACGAGACAATTTCGGAAAGTGCGATTTAGGCTGAAGTGTAATAGATGCTGTCTACACCATCAGTCTTTTAGCATGTTTCTCAAAAGTAAATCAATATACTTATTTTGCAAAAAGGTGCTTTAGGCGAAAAGTATATGACTCTCACTTTATACAATATATGATTCAATTATATACTCTTATGTAGTATTGGATAACTATCGTGGATTCTCTCTACTGCCTATTGCCTGAACAGTTCTATCTACAATGTTATTTGGGTGACTCCTACCCTACGCCAAAAGAATCATCGGAGATTTTGGTATATATTGTTGATCAAGTATTCACTTTTTGGCGTGCTCTGGATATGAGTACCGAGTTTTAAATTAAGACACTTCAAATTGGATTCAACTTTGTTTAACCACGATTCAACTTGTATTTCTGGGAAGCTCATTAAGATGTACCAAGTAACCTTGGAAGGTGGCGTATTGCTTCGTGCACGTGCAAGCGAGCTTGACCAAGATCATGTCCTATTGGTGAACTAAATAGTTCCATTTTTTTGGTTAATCCCATTGGAAGGTCGTCTCGATCAGTCCTTTTTAGGCCTTGGAAAGCTTTTTAACAAAGAATGGCTGTAAGTTCCAATAAAACTAAGCATATGGTCAGTGATTAGGACTCACCACCATCTCCCAAGGTGCCCATGCCATTGAAAAAGTAAGCATTTTCACTTTACCCTTGCTTGGGGTGACTGATCTTCAACGATAACATTCTTGGGAGATTCGCCATAGAACCATCATATCTAGCCGAAATACCTTTGAATCTAAATTGCACAAGAAGAGTAAGGTTCACTCCCACTCAATCAAGCTCCTTTTAAATTAAACTCTGATTCGCTCAGTTATGACCATCAAAGCTGACCAACAAGCTCTACTTGTTCACGAGCGGAAAATATTGTTTTGCATATATAGAGGTATCTTCGTGGTTAAATGTAATTCGCCTTGAAGGGAATGCCATTCCAAAGAGAATCTTGTTGGAACAGGGAGGCAGGGAATATCCAAGATCCATTGGATGGGCGGGGTTGCCCATAATTTTTGAACCCTTCTGAGAGCTCGCGACTGGAGAACAGCTGCATTGGATTGAGAAGACTGGTAAAAGAGGATACTGGAAGCACTGACCAAGAGATGAGTTATTACGCCAAGAAAAGAGAGAGAGAGAGAGAAAGATACAGAGAGTGCGAGAGAGAGATATTCGGACGTGGTCATCTGAATCCATTTTTTTATGGTTCCGAGTTAACTCTTGTAACTGACACCTTGAAAAATAACCTTGGTATTGTCAGAGCGTATTTATATTATGTCCTACTCAAAACAAATAAAATAAATAAACAGTTTCTAAATACTTGAATCCAAAAGTTTTTTGGAGTCCCTTATTATTCAAAGCGAATAAACATTTTGGACATAAAATGCAATGTAAAAGATAGAGTCAGATAAGACGAAATCATTCTTCAAAATTAAAGAAGTAATTATAAACCATAAGATGGCGACCTATCTCTCACCTCTCTCCACTCTTCCAAATTAGTCTGGAATTTTCTCATTTTCCTTCTGAGAATTATCGAGGCCATTCCTATCTTCCCTGAAAAAGGAACTTTTCCAGGACGTGATTCATCGACAGCCTTAATCAAACCAGATCGTTATCAGAAGAGAATGATAAGTGTTTAAGGAATCAGTCTATTCGTGATAAGTACTAGTCTGAAATAAAATCTCGTTAATTATAATTTTACCTGCAAGTAATTTATTGATAGTTGTATGTTTATTTCAGATCACGAGGATGGAATTGGCATGATTAATCAGTTATATTTGTTATGAATTGTAATCTGGTTTTGTGTCTGCATTCCACTAATATTTAGCTCGTGTAAAAAACAAAAGCGTGCACTGCCCGAACATCTGGGCGTTTCTCAAGCTATTAATTTCCTCGAGAAACAATCGAAATGTTTCGGATCGATGTTCTGATATCGGTCCAGGATAGAGATAAGATCAAAAGTGAAACGTTCCTAATGGAAAAAAAAACCACTTACTAAAGTTTTCTTACGTTTATCACTCTTGTTCACGTAGGCTTCGACGGTCGTAAGATCTATTTACCATTTCTTCTTCCGCGTTGGACCGTGTCAAGTTGTTGTTATTTGCCGAGCTTTCGCACATCATGTGATGGCTTCTTCAGGGCTGAAAAGAGAATGAGAGTTGTAAAAGAGGGATTTTGAGAGATGTTTTATCTCTCTTTTACTACTCTCATTCTCTTTTCAGCCCTGAAGAAGCCATCACATGATGTGCGAAAGCTCGGCAAATAACAACAACTTAACACGGTCAAACTCAGAAGAAGAAACGGTAAATTTATCACTCTTGCATGTAATATAAAGCGTTTGTTTGATATATAAATGTACATGAAATTGATAAAGCCCTTGTAGTGGGAAGTAATTGATTGGGATGTCCAATGAGGAATGGCTTCATATGGTTATATTGATTTCCGGCCCGTATTTATTATAGGTTAAAACATAAGGAAATCAAACAATGTAAAATATTGACGCAAAGTTCCAAAATTTATACAAATTGCAGAGATACTACTTATGAAAACCATAAAATATTTTTTTGATCTAATCTGTGAATACAGACTGGAACTACAATATACAGTCGTATTTCCGATGACAGATTGAAGTGCCAGTATTTATAGAAATGGCTCTGTAGATCAACGAGAGGAAGATATATCTGAAGATCGCAGTATGGATAAGTTGTCCTGGACAGCGATGGTTCCACAGGAGATATCAAGAGCTCTAATATTTATGAGAGAGTATGATAAGCTGGATTTGAAAATATAGGATGCTTCTCGATCAGAACTTCGGGGCGAGGAAAAGGGGACGGCCAAGACTTCGAGGGCCACATAAGAATTGAAAATGTGCATATGCGCATAAGGATAATGAAACTGGAGAGAAAGAGAAAGCCACATACACCTTCTCATGATTGAATAGCTAAATAAGCGATGTTCGGATAGGGGAAACTAAAGGTCGAGTGTATGTGGTGGAGAGATGGGGTAAGTAAGGGAGTTATCTAAAGGAAGAAAGGGAGTTATCGGAAGGAAAAAGCGACAGGTCCTTTGGAAGGATTAAATGCTTTGTAATAACTCCAGCGAATTTCTGGAAAACCCTTAGGACTTTGTCTATTCGTGATAAGTGTTCGTCTGAAATAAAATGTTGTTACTTATAATTTTACCTGCAAGTAATTTATTGATAGTTGTATGTCTATTTCAGATTACATGTCAGAGAAAAAAGAAAAAAAAAAGAAACATTCAAGGAAGAAAGTACTCCAGTTTTGACAAACATAAGTGTACAAACATAAAAAAAAATAAACGGCATTAGGACGATCTACATTGATAACCAATCTTAAGCCATACTATAAATTAAAAAAAAGTGAAAAAATTTAATTAGATTATGAGTACCACGGTGCTTGTTTAGAAAAATATATTAAATTCATGAGTAAGATACTCCCCCCTTTTTCTTATAAAGAGGATTCATGATTTTGCGTTGAGATGAATGTTTCTAAATAACACGATACAGTATTACAAAATTGAAGTTACCTACCAAGCAGACCATTAAAATTAATAAAAAAACGCAAAGCATGTATTTTTTCCATTCAGCTACGGGAAAAACGGTTTGACCACAATCTAGCCATTCCTTATGGAATCTGGAATGGCGACTAACAGTATCTTTCGACAAATCGCACTCCTTGGCAGGTTCACGAGTACTTGTGGACGGATTTGACTCAACAGCTTCCTGCAGAACCTCATCAACATAAATTAATTGTCGCCCGGAGCACTTGTTTCTTTCCAATGTCGTATCTCCACTACTAGATTTTTCAAACCAATGACGAACTAGTCGATGAATCCTTCCCTTTCATATTTATCAATATCACAAGTTGCAGCTGTGAGCCCCCCCCCCCACTATTAGAATTTTGTAGGACACTGTCATGTTTCTTCTTTGAAATAACTAACTAAGCTGAGGATCTTTTTTGAGGAAGTCGAATGGGATTTAACAAGCTTAGAGAACGCTCTAAAGGAATTAAAACTTTTACAGACCTTTAAAATCACAAATTGGATAAACCGTCTTGCTTTTTATATATAGACCCTTTTAAAACAAATTTTCCAACATTTATTTTCAAACTGGAGTTCTCAAACAATTATTTTCCGGATTATTATAAGAGAAAATGCATATAGAATGCAATAAAGCCTGACCCTTCTCTTCACAACTCGGCTGGATTGCATTTAGCCTTTTTAGCTTTCAAGTTATTTTGTGCAATTGAGAATAAATATACCATTCATTATTATTTCTATTTATATAGAATGTTCAATCAAAAAGGCACATTACTACCTTCGAGTGTTAATTGATACAAGATTTTTTCTACAGGAATCTTATTTTTGGTGTATTCGGAGATTTTTTTTTTTTACTTTTTTTTTACCACACACACATTTTTAATTAATTATATTGTAGAATAAATGTATTACTCGTATTTAATGAAACTAGAGTACTCTGAAACCAGAATAACAATCAAAGTAGTGATCCAATGACCTGATGGATTTGCAATTCACTCCCAACACAATGATTTTGGAAACGTAGCCGATCTGGAGAAAAAAACTGAGAAATTGATGGTGGGGCATCAATTTCATTTCCAATTTGCATGTTTGATTCCCAGGTAACAAAGTTTATTATTCCAGGTCTGTATGAGGTGCCGGCCGGCGTCATCGCCCTACTGTCGGTCTTCTACGGCACCATATCCGTGGTGGCTGTCGTCGGCAACTTCCTCGTCATGTGGATCGTTGCCACGAGCCGGAGGATGCAGAATGTCACCAACTGCTTCATCGCGAACCTCGCCCTAGCTGACATAGTCATCGGCCTCTTCGCCATACCATTTCAGGTAAGGTTAGATCTCCGATTGCCGATGTACCGATTCCCCAATTGCCAATGGACTTCTGAGAAAAATGTTCACTCTCAAAAGGGGGTCAGGGGATCCATTCGAGTCCCTGAGGATTCAATCCCCCCCCTCCCCAGCTATGGCAAGCTTTTATATATATAAATTAAACCTTGTTTTGACCCATAGAAATTTGGGTAAATAGACCCTCCGTCCATGAACCTAAGTGGTTGAAAGGAAGACTAACACTAAAAAAAAAGAAAAAAAGATTGGTTTTAAACAATAAAACTAAGTTTAAGGCTAGTCATATATTTCCTATTTTAGGTCTATTATACTTTTGTATTTTATTGCTCGACCAGTCACTGATGAGGTAAGTTTTTGAATTATGTTATTTGCTGTTAGTGCAGTAAAACTCCGATTCTTCATTCATTGGACCGATACATGTCACCCAAGTACACTTAGGGAATACACTTATATATTCATAGTCCATACGCCTGTCTGTTTGCCTTGGTGCTTTTCGGAATACCGAAACGTTAATCTGCCTCACCCTGAGATTCAACAAGACTATTCCTCATTCCGTTAAAGCATAGAAGTCAGAATCCTAGGCTCTGAAAATTCTTAATTGATGAAACGTTCATTGAGCAAAAAGCTATAAATTTACATCCAAATTTCAATTTTGTATTTATTTATATCCATACATATCTTTACATGAATGATAAGTGCAATGTAGAGATTGACCAAAACAAACTATGATGAGTTGATTAAATATTAATGTTTTGAGCTCTTCTGAATACGAAAGTAAAATCTGAAATCAATCAGCATGAGTTTGTGAGTTTGTGTTGGAACAAACAATACAGTAAGCAATAATAACTCTTAATGAAGGATTTCTATGAAATACATGATTCTTGTCCTTAATCCTTATGGAACAGTATGGTCAAACTGTAGATCATTGGGCAAAAGGCGGCATGATCAAAGAAAATACTTTTTTTTCCATTCACTGTAGAGTATAGACCAATCTAACGATTTTGATAAAAATTGTCACCAATGTTTCCTAACTAGCCTCCAATAAATAAAGTACATTATAATAAACTGTATACTCCGTGTGAATAATAAGGTTTGCACAATTAAAATTTATTATGAATATTGTTGTCATTTTTTGTCTTCTTTAAAAAATTTTCATTACAGTTTTCATAAATGGAATGAATGTATGGAGAAACTATTCAGCACTAAACGTGGTATTGTGGAAGTATCACCCATTATCACAAATCTCTCTCTCAAAGAAAAAAAAAGGTCCTCCTCTATAATAAAATTTTAAAATGAAAAAAATATTAATAATTTATAAAATAAAGCTGAGAAATAGATTTTATTTAATTTTTTCTTCACTAAAATTAAACTTAATACAGCCCTATTTCACCAAAAAAACCCGGAAATATTTAGGAGCTTATTATTTTAATCTCTTAGCATTTTGTAGAGTTAATTTACTATTCGTCCTGACTCAAAGAGCAGAAGTCCCTCGGGCAAAGTCCAAGAAGTCAAATAGAAAGTGGCATAAATTATTTCGCAGGACCTTCGTCGTTCTCTTGTCAGTGACTCTGGAAACATCTTGCCTCTTTGTGCAGGCGAAGAGGCCTCTTCTGAAGCCCATCACAAAGACACTATCTCTCCTTATCAGTCCTTTTGGAATCCCAGACAAATCCACTGGGGAAATGAATCTTCTTCTTTCTGCTAGAGGGAATTCATCACTTTTGCCTAACTCTTTTAGCATATTAGCTATATCCACTTTACCAAAGTTTAAAAATAGAGAATCATATCGTTCCCACAGAGGAATGGAACCGAAGAGTGACATTTCTTACAAGACACATAAAGGAGAGATTAAAATGGTAAAAGAGGAATGTCTTAATGACATAAAGAAAAAACTAATAAAAAATGACATAAAGAAAAACTAATAAAAACTCCCCTCACAAAACATGTTTTTCATGAAGAACACACATTTCACTTCGAGAACATAACCATTCTTTTCACTGAACCCTATGAACACAAATGCCTTTTATCTGAAACCGTTCACATTAACTTACAACACTATCCAGTTAACGACAGAATGGACATAGAACAAATTTCTACAACTTATTCAAACATTTTCAACATTCTAAAAACCATTAGCCCTCCTTGAAAATAAAACTGTAAACATTTTTCCCAGTTCCAAAGTTATCTATTCTCAATAATACCCTTCCTTTTTTCCATTGTCCTGTTTATTGCCCTCTTTTGAAACAGGCCGCTCTTCCTTTGTACCTTCCACCAGGTACCCCCCCCCCCCAATCTTACCACCACCTACGGTGTCCGTCTCAAAAAACCTTTTCAAAACCGTCTCAGTCATTACAATGTGAACCTAGGGACAGGACGTCTTCTCTCGTCTTCATGATAGGTAAGTGTGGTTAATTGTTTTCTGCCTGCTGAATTCTTCTACATAGTTTACTACATTCATACTTTTGATATCACATTACATTTAATTATGGCAATTCTGTATTATAATATTGTAAATATTTTGTTTTTACTTATACACGTCTTCTTATGACATTCATTTTCAACAGACCTGAAGATGGCTTACAATGTAAAACAATGTTTAAAAAATACATTTTTTTTTTAATTTGTATTTTTTGGATCTACCTGACTGAACCCTAACATAAACATCTAACAGAAATGCCTTGATATGCTTCAGGGACAAAAGTAATAGGAAATTGTCTTGTAAAAGAAAGGTTAAAAGGCTTATCTACATGACAAGGATCAGGTAAAAAGTCATTCTATCTTAACCTGCCATGAGCACCCCACTATATATATGAGTTGTGACATTTTCGTCAAAACCCCTACGGGGATGTCCACAGGGATGAGGAAGAGCTGAGAAGAGGATTATTGTGTATAAACCCACCCTCATTTCTTAATAAGTAATTATTTTTTTCTACTGACTTCAGTTTTAAAATAAAAAAACTAAATTTAAAATACTTTCTTAAAATCATCTGAAGAGTTTGTTAGCGGCTGAAATAAGTACAGTAAAGGGAGAATAAATAAAAAACTAAAATTAAATATTTTATAGCCTTAATTTCTAATATGTTATGACAAACCATAAACACAGTTAATTTTCGTTTTGTATTATTTTCATTAAAATGCATTTTTAATAAAGATGAGATTTAATGTAACTAGATAGCCAACTGTTTTCCCTACATTTCAACTGTCAACTGTGTAAAGCCAGTCTTAGCGAACATGTACTTTTTGACTTGTAAAACCAAATTTTTAAAATGAAATATGGATAATTTCTACGTTATGTTACTTCACAAGAAGTTATAAATGTAGTTTGAATATGAGAACACCGAGACCGATATAAAATGAAAATATTAAAAGGGATGTAATATAATTTATTAACTTGTAGAAGACATGTCTCATTTATTAATTACATGCCATAGTAAGATCCTTTATTAAAAGTCCATGTATAAGGATGTTCTGCGAATCGGCGCCAAGCTTTTGTTCATATCCTGAAATATGATGGTTTTTGTTGGAGACTGCCAGAGCCAAATTAAACGAAATTATTAAAATAATAAAAATAAGAGCCCTTTTATTTGCAAATGATATAAATATTTTCAAAATTAATATTTAAAAAGTTAAAACCTCACATTTAAAAAGAGCGGGTTTTGACACATTCTTGATGTCTAATTATGCCAAATATATTATGTATATTTTGGCTATTTTATTTTTTCGTAACTATCTTTTTGTGATTACATTATAAAAGTAGTAAATCAGAAATTAGTTGTTTTTTTTAAAGTAAGTAATAATTAATAGTAATAACAAATAATTAATTAAACCAATGTTATGTCATACGTAAATAAGAAAATTCGTGTTCAATTTAAACTTTGAACTATATATATGTCAGCTATATCGAAAAAAATGTTTTCTACTCGAACTTGATAATTTAGGTAATACCTCACTCAATATATGAATATCCCAAATTTAGATGTTAAATTGCATTGAGTAAGCAACTTATTGCAGCTCTTAATAAATAAATTCACGGTATTCTGTTAGACCTATTTTTAATTCTATTCAATTTCTCTGTGTAACTCCTGAAATACTTTCTTTATTTTTATCAATTAACATTTCTATATTGACTATTCAGTAATCACAACTAAATAATAAGCCAGAAGTATAAAAAAAAAAAGAAAAAAAAACAACTTTTTTTGCCCTTTTTGTGCTGCGATTAATTGCCGATTAATTTATTTGGTTGTGGAGAGGGAATTGAATAAAACACTGAGACAGATAGATTTTTTTATTCTATTCCCTCTTATTAATTGTATAAAACCATATAGGTTAACCAATTTGTTTGTATTTAATAATAAACCATTGAACGAAACCCAATTATCTTCTCCACCTGATCATCAACAGCGGTAAATCGACATCCCATAAAAAAAAAAAATCTGTTATCAGAAAATCATTAGAGCTACAACCACTAAGAATTCACAAAAAGAGGCGACTTGTTTACGCTTTCTCTATCGATAAATCGGTATTAGACTCACCAGATAGACCAAAATGATTCTACAGATATACCATATGGATGTCATTATAAAATGTATTAAGATGTTAAGAACTTTAACTTTAAGCTCTGCGGATATGTGTGTGCAGAAACTATTAAAGGTGATACAGGGCTGCACTTTGTCGCCCTTACTGTATTATTATTTGTTAAGTATCTGACCGAATTTCCTGAAGAAATCATGAATGATCGGAGTATGATGATACACTTATATATTACGGCAATATATTGCTAGAAACTGTACTTATTAGGAGAGTTTTTTTGACCGTAGATATTATTATTAGAGATTTTAATAGGGGTTCGGTCAAGGTAGAACAAAAAAAAAAATACAAATTTAAAAAAAGTGTATTTTTTTAAAAAAAACTTTTAAAAAATACACTTTTTTTAAATTTGTATTTTTATTTGGATCAACCTTGACCAAAAATGTACTTAATAGGTATTGATTATAAATAATTTCTTAACCTTCTCCATATTTAGAGAAAATAAATTAATTAACAGGCTGTCTAATTACGGCATTCTACTTTTCATCGATCTAAAAAAATCATAGATAATGATTCCATTATCTCCACCCCTCACTTCAAGAGATTCAAGAAATGGGGGTTAAATTAATGAGAAATTGAAATAGTCAAGTATTATGTCAACCGAGGGGTGAGTCTGATACCATAGCTCTTATTAACTCGTCGCGTAAAATGAAAAGTCTATCAAGACTTGTGACCGATCACTAGAAATGGCATACTTATCAGTACAAATATATTATTATTTTGACCAATCTACAGTGACTTCACTGGACGGGTGATATGAATTTTTTAGAATATTTTAAAATTGACTAAACTACATAAAAAAATATTTTTATCTAAAAAGCAATAAATAGATACATTCTTGTAGGCTGGTTTATAATTACACTTTCATTATTTCTTTAAAATTGGCAATTAGTTAGATTACAGACGGCCAAGTTAACTAAAATATTAATTAGGAAAAGTACTTGTGAACAAAACTATTTAAAAACAATTTGTCTTTGCTAGATAAAGAGGAAGATTATTTACTTTATCTGGATATATCACACAGAATTAAAGGTCGAATTAAAGGATGTGAATAAAAATATATTTAAAAGAAATAGGGATAAAGGAAACGCTAAACAGCGCTTAATCTAAGAATCCTTAAATAGGATTCAAAAGGGAACAGTTATCTTTTACAAGAATCCTCTTTACTTAATGCAGTAGACATTCAAAAGAAGGGAAGAGTTATTAAGTCACTGGGTAGCAGGCCACAGGCTGAGTGGGGAAACGAGTACTGCAGTGCAATTTAAATGAAAGGGGGCGTATAACTCCCTTCCTAGGAAAATGTCCTGGAATTCAGGAAGAGGGATTTGGTTTTCCACCGCCCTGCAGATATCATTAGTGCTGGAATATCTTAATGGGAAATATTGCAAGAAAACTACAGGGGTATTTGAGGGAAAAAGCAACTTGCAATATTAAAACAATAATAGCCAAATAATCTAACAATAAAGTTTTAATAATTTTTGGGGCTATCATGAAGGTTAGAGGAGACGGGCTGCCATCTCGAGCATATCTGAATGACTCTCTTTTTTTTTTTTTTTTTTTTTTTTTTTTTTTTTTTTTTTTTTTTTTTTTTTTTTTTTTTTTTTTTTTTTTTTTTTTTTTTTTTTTTTT
>KZ809056.1:40802-64300 GCA_000696205.2 Oncopeltus fasciatus | reverse complement strand
CCACAATTTATTTTTTTTTTTTTTTGGAATAATTTGCATTATTTCTATATTATATATTTTTGTGTATTTTTTATTATTATTTAAGTGATTTTGGGGAGCAATAGGACAACAGTAACCTAAAGCAGGCATATATTTCTTGAAATCACCCCGATGGCGGGGGGGTGACCACCCCTGTTTCACCCCACGTGACAAACGACTGCTCGTCTGTTCCAGCACGCCTGCCACCATCCGGGATGTGTCTGCAGACAAACGTCCTGTTCCCCAAGTGCTCCGTACCCCTGTAACCAACAACATATGGACTTCATTTTGTAGACCCCCCCCCCCCCCCCTCGCCACCCCTACAAAGTATATTAGTCAGGGGAAAATCTGCAGCTCTCCTCGCACAACAGGCCTTACTTCTTATATCAATGAAATATAAAGGCAGTGTTTTAAATGGATACTAATACACAATAGCTGATTATATTTTTTTTTAAATATTTAAAAGGCCTTTTTGGCCTTTTTGGGAAAATCATAACTGTACACTATAACTAGAACATACCATTAGACAATTACGTCACAATAATATGTTTATTCCCTTCTATCCTGTTTGATTCTTCCATAAAAGACGTATTTTATCTTCGTAAAAAATCGAGAGCGAACATCCCCACAAACTAGACGAATAGATATGAAAAAAAATAGTAAGATGGATGGGTTAAATCATATTGATATAACAAAATAAAATAAATATGAGAAATAATATAAAATTTGTTAATTTTTTAACTAATATTGGAAACAAATTTTTAGAAATAATTTCATATTATTTAAGTTCTAATAGAGCGCCCATTTAATATGTTGAATAAACAATAAAAATAATCAGGAAAATTGAAGTAATTAGTCTTTGTTAAGTGGTTAGTTATGGTTGGATGGTTGAGTGGTTGGATGGTTAGGGATGGTTGAGTGGTTGTGTGGTTAGGGATGGTTGGATGGTTAGGGATGGCTGAGTGGTTGGATGGTTGGGTGGTTGTGTGGTTAGGGATGGTTGGATGGTTAGGGATGGCTGAGTGGTTGGATGGTTGGGTGGTTGAGTAGTTAGTGATGGTTGGATGGTTGGAGAATTGAATGGTTAGATGGTAAGGGATGGTTGAGTAATTAAGTAGTTAGTGATGGTTGGATGGTTAGGGATGGTTGGATGGTTGAGTGGTTGGATGGTTAAGGATGGTTGGAGATATGAGTGGTTGGATGGTTAGGGATGGTTGGATAGTTGAGTGGTTAGATGGTTGAGTGGTTGAGGGATAGTGGTTGGATGGTTAAGTGGTTGGGTGGTTAAGTGGTTGGGTGGTTGAGTGGTTAGTGATGGTTGGATGATTGGAGGGTTGAGTGGTTGGATGGTTAGGGATGGTTTGCTGGTTTAGTGGTTGGATGGTTAGTGGTGGCATTGTTAGTGGTTGGATGGTTGACAAGTTAGTGATGGTTGAATGGGTGGAGGGTTGAGTGGTTGATGGTTAGGGATGGTTTGATGGTTAGGGATGATTGGATAGTTGAGTGGTTGGGGGTTGAGTGGTTGAATGGTTAGGGATGGTTGGATGACGGTGTGGTTGGTTGATTAGTGGTTAGAAGGTTGAGGGGTTGTGTAGTTAAGTGGTTAGTGATGGTTGAGTTGTTGGATGGTTAAGTGGTTGGATGGTTGAGTAGTTGGGTGGTTAGTGGTTAGTGGTTAGGTGGTTAAGTGGTTAGTGATGGTTGGATGGTTAGGGATGGTTAGATGGTTGAGTGGTTGGATGGTTATGGATGGTTGAGTGGTTGGTTGGTTGGATGGTTAGAGGTTAGATGGTTGAGTTGTTGGGTGGTTAAGTGGTTAGTGATGGTTGTAGGGTTGAGTGGTTAGTGGTTGGAGGGTTGAGCGGTTGGATGGTTAGGGATGGTTGTGTTGTTGGATGGTTGAGTGGTTGGATGGTTAGTGGTTAGTGATGGTTGGATGGTTGAGTGGTTACTGATGGTTGGATGGTTGAGTGGTTAGATGGTTAGAGATGGTTGAGTGGTTGGATGGTTAGGGATGGCTGATTGGTAGGATGGTTAGTGGTTTGATGGTTAGTGGTTGGATGGTTGTTTGGTTGGGTGGTTAAGTGGTTACTGATTGTTGGATGGTTGGAGAATTGAATGGTTGGATGGTTAGGGATGGTTGAGTAGTTACGTGGTTAGTGATGGTTGGATGGTTAGGGATGGTTGGATGGTTGAGTGTTTGGATGGTTAGGGATGGTTGGATGGTTAGGGATGGTTGGATAGTTGAGTGGTTGGAGGGTTAGTGGTTGGATGGTTAAGTGGTTGGAGGGTTAGTGGTTGGATGGTTAAGTGGTTGAGTGGTTGAGTGGTTAGTGATGGGTTGGATGATTGGAGGGTTGAGTGGTTGGATGGTTTGATGGTTAGTGGTTGGATGGTTTGTGGTAGCATTGTTAGTGGTTGGATGGTTGACTGGTTAGGTGGTTCAGTGGTTAGTGATGGTTGGATGGTTGGAGATATTAGTGGTTGGATGGTTAGGGATGGTTGGTTGATTGAGTGTTTGGATGGTTAGGAATGGTTGGATGGTTGAGTGGTTGATAGTTGAGTGGTTGGATGGTTAGAGGTTGGATGTTTAGAGGTTGGATGGTTGAGTGATTGGGTAGTTGAGTGGTTAGTGATGGTTGGATGGTTTGGGATGGTTGGATGGTTGAGTGGTTGGATGGTTAGGGATTGTTGGATGGTTGTGTGGTTGTATGGTTAGGGGTGGTTGGATGGTTGATTGGTTGGATGATTGAGTGGTTGGATGATTGAGTGGTTGGATGGTTAGTGGTTGGATCGTTGAGTGGTTGTGTGGTTAAGTGGTTAGTGATGGATGAATGATTGGAGATATGACTGGTTGGATGGTTAGGGAGGGTTGGATGGTTGAGTGGTTGGATGGTTAGTGGTTGGATGGTTGAGTGGTTGGGTGGTTAAGTGGTTAGGGATAGTTTGATGGTTAGAGATGATTGGATGGTTGAGTTGTTGGAGGGTTGAGTGGTTGAATGGTTAGAGGTTAAATGGTTGAAAGGGTGGGTGGTTTAGTGGTTAGTGATGGTTGGATGGTTAGGGATGGTTGGCCAGTTGAGTGGTTGGATGGTTAGTGGTTGGATGGTTGAGTGGTTGGATGGTTAGGGATGGTTGGATGGCGGAGTGGTTCGATGGTTAGTGGTTAGATGGTTGAGTGGTTGTGTGGTTATGTGGTTAGTGATGGTGAGTTGTTGGATGGTTGAGTGGTTGGGTGGTTAGTGGTTAGTGGTTGGGTGGTTGGGTGGTTAAGTGGTTAGTGATGGTTGGATGGTTAGGGATGGTTGGATGTTTGAGTTGTTGGATGGTTAGGGATGGTTGAGTGGTTGGTTGGTTGGATGGTTGGTGGTTGAATGGTTGAGTGGTTGGGTGGTTAAGTGGTTAGTGATGGTTGGATGGTTGAGTGGTTAGTGGTTAGTAGTTGGAGGGTTGAGTGGTTAGTGGTTGGATGGTTGAGTGGTTGGGTGGTTAGGGATGGTTGTGTTGTTGGATGGTTGAGTGGTTGGATGGTTAGTGGTTAATGATGGTTGGATGGTTGAGTGGTTACTAATGGTTTGATGGTTGAGTGGTTGGATGTTTAGGGATGGTAGAGTGGTTGGATGGTTAGGGATGGCTGAGTGGTTGCATGGTTAGTGGTTGGATGGTTGAGTGGTTGGATGGTTAGTGGTTGAATGGTTGAGTGGTTGGTTGGTTAAGTGGTTAGTGATGGTTGGATGGTTGGAGAATTGAGTGGTTGGATGGTTGGGTAGTTAAGTGGTTAGTGATGGTTGGATGGTTAGGGATGGTTGAGTGGTTGGATTGTTGGATGGTTGAGTGGTTGGTTGGTTAGTGGTTGGATGGATCAATTCAAAACCAAAACAGAAATATAGGGTTTTAGAAAAGAATATTTGTCTCTCAATTGTTAACTGCTTTTAGGTTTAATTCATCGTTTTAGTTTTAACTCTTAATTAGAATTAAAGCCCCTGGAACTTGATATATTATACTGGTAGCAGTGTTATGAAGTGTCATGACGTCACTTACGGCCTTAAAAAAACTATCTGCTGATTTATCTCTTTTTATATTTGTTTATTTTTATCGACTTAATTTATTCTCTTAATTTATTCCCGCTTAATTTTTATCTTATTACTAGTTTTTAGTCAACATATTTTTCTTTGCGACAATAGTAAAATTGGTTGTAACCTTCTATCTCGTAAAAGGTTAATTTTATTGTTTTTCGTGACCGTTATGTTTACGGTTATCTTATATTCTGCTAGTAATTTTTATTTATATTCTGATTCTGGTCTTTGCTTTTTTTACTTCTCTTTTCGGGTTACTATCTTGTGTTGATTTAAAAAAAAATATATTAGATATTATATTGAGGGTTATATTTAATCTACCTGAACACACACTAAATGTTTATATGTTTTGGTATTTTAAGTCTTCATAATACGATTCAGCTGATATAATATAATTTTCAAAAATATTTAAATGACATTTATTAAGATTCATAAATTAAAATTATCTTTAGTAGTCGATTTAAGGCTAAAATAATTCCAAAAATTAATTATCAGGGAAAGGGTTTCAAAGAGCAAAAGAATAAGACTAATTACTTCAATTTTCCTGATTATTTTTATTGTTTATTCAACATATTAAATGGGCGCTCTATTAGAACTTAAATAATATGAAATTATTTCTGGTTAGTTATGGTTGGAATGA
Source organism: Oncopeltus fasciatus (assembly GCA_000696205.2). NCBI lineage: Eukaryota > Metazoa > Arthropoda > Insecta > Hemiptera > Lygaeidae > Oncopeltus > Oncopeltus fasciatus. Next base: position 59,566 of record KZ809056.1, on the reverse strand, counting down.
TTGGAGATATGACTGGTTGGATGGTTAGGGAGGGTTGGATGGTTGAGTGGTTAGGGATGGTTGGATGGTTGAGTGGTTGGATGGTTAGGGATGGTTGGATGGTTGAGTGGTTGGATGGTTAGTGGTTAGAAGGTTGAGGGGTTGTGTAGTTAAGTGGTTAGTGATGGTTGGAGATATGAGTGGTTGGATGGTAAGGGATGGTTGGATGGTTGAGTGGTTGGATGGTTGAGTGGTTGGATGGTTGAGTGGTTGGGCGGTTATGTGGTTAGTATATATAACACACGTGTGTGTGTGTGTTTGTGTGTATATTTATGTATGTAAGAATGAGCTCCAGTTCGTTAATTGAGTTAGTTAATGGCTTATTATGGAAGTTGATGAAGGGGGAAGGGGAGGGGGGATTAGAGTAATACGAAAATTTATATTATTAATATAATAGCTTCAGGCAGTCAACGTTCACAGATCTTGGGTGCTCTTTACATTACGAAACAAAAAACGTAGCACGAAATATAATAAATAAAATCAAATTAAAATAAAAATTTTTAAAAAACAAAATAGAATCTAGTTTAAGCCATTTATATTCTATAACATTTTTTTTTTTTATCACTTGCTAAAAAATGTATTTAAATACTTAATTTCTATTGTTTGAAGGGCCCTCCTATTTTTTTAAATATTAAAAAAATATTGAGGATTTAAACTTTTCATTCCAAACTTTTGATCGAATTTTGGTTTAGGTCAAACCAAATGAGAGAAAGGATGGGGTTTAGAAGAACGAACTTAATAATATCCTTGTTTACGTAGGCTTCGACGGTCCTTAGTTGAATTTATCGTTTCTTCTTCCGGTTTGGACCGTGTCAAGTTGTTGATAGTTGCCGAGCTTTCACACATCATGTGATGGCTTCTTCAGAGCTGAATAGAGAATGAGAGCTGTTTTTTAAATGCAGGTGGTATATAAATACCATGTCTTATACACCTGGTGGTTATTTATTAATGGGTTTTATACACGTTGTATATTTATTATATAAGACCGCGCCGGGATTATACACCACATGGTGTATAAAGCATGGTATTTATATACCACCTGCATTTAAAAAATAGCTCTCATTCTCTATTCAGCCCTGAAGAAGCCATCACATGATGTGCGAAAGCTCGGTAACTATCAACAACTTGACACGGTCCAACCCGGAAGAATAAACGGTAAAAAATATCTTTATTGTTATTTGAGTTACGAAAAAATATAAAACATAACTCATGTGAAATGTTACTTTCAATAGTTTTTTTTTTTTTTTTTATGTTTACTAAAAATGCTTATTAAGGAAAAATATTACAAACTACAATGATTGAGTGCTTCCCCAACCTAACTAACCTTTTATATTCACTGTTAGAGTTTCTAAGGTTCTACAATTTTATTATTTATTCTAATATACTTATATCCATCCATTCTTTGTAAATTATGGGAAATCTTTTATTTTAATATTATGGTGTGCAGAGGAAGAGGAATCCTAAAGGATGACATAGTGTGTGAAGGAGTTTGGTTCATCAGGAGTGGTGATTTGTCCAAGAGTAAGTGATCTAGTCAGTGATGAATGTAACATCAAATACAGGCCAAAATGAAGAAAAAGTTAGCGTTTCGGCGAAAAAGGCGGGAAAATGAGGAGTGGTGATAACGTCCAAGGTCTGCATGTCCCACGAAGACATATCCGAAAGGCGAATCCCATAGGAGAGGAAGAGGAAATGGGAAAACTGAATAGGTATATATCTATATTTCGGAATACAATGCGAAAAAATAAGGAGCCAACATATTTTATTGCCAAGAAACTTCCGAAGGTAAAGCTAGTATACTCTGGAATGAGCCAATTCGAAGCGAGAAGACACAACCAATGGTCCTATTATTAAAGAGGAAATCACCATCTCAAGTTCACCATAAATCCATTTACGGTGCCAACATTTATCTCAATGGTGAGTGAACAAACCGTATGTATCGTTCAAATGTTGTTTTTTTCTTTCAAACTCTCAGTCATGTGAACTTAGGGACAGGACGTCTACTCTCGTCTTCATGATAGCCCTGAAGATGACTTAAAATGAAAGCCGAAACGTCGGCAGATAATTTTTTTTTAAATGCACTTTTTTGAAATATTTGTATTTTTTTTTTTTTTGGATCTACCTTCACCGAACCCCAACAAAAATCATCGTATGTACCGTTATGTATCGGACTAAGTCGATAGCCTCCCCTCAAACACGCCTAGAATCCTAATCCTTGTCTCGAGAACTCGCATGATATCCCACGAGGAGTCTCCCAGCAACGAATCTTTCAATCTTGGCGCTACGGACTCAAATTCTTAGAACAAGGTGGACTGTGGCAACCTGTGGGTAGGACCTTCCTATTTGTGAGTTTGTGTAAAAAGATACTTTCGCGAAAATAATTTTTCTTTTTTATAAGTCAGGGGCTATATTAAGCTTAGATAAATGAAACTCAAAACAGGTTTTAGGAGTCATACAAAGTGAAACCTTGTATTCAGCTCATTAAATGGAGAAGGGGAATGTCCAAATTTAAAAATAAGAAAAAAAATTAATTTCTCATAACCTCATCTAAATTTTCATAAAAATTTTAATATTAAATTTTCATTTTATCGGTAAATTGAAATATTATGTACATGAGTCTGAAATGAGCTGCTTCAATTTAATTGATTTATATTTCTGTATTGTATTTTCAAACATAAGTAGAAATAAAAATGTTTTGTCTCAGTCCAAAAATTATCAGTGATAAACCTCACTCCTAGAGAACATTAATTGAAATGTATTAATAATTTATTCAACATAGATTTCTTATAATAGTTAGTGTGTTCAATAATAGTAAATTGCAAAAAGCAATGTTGTTATTTATTCAAATAATGGATGAAAGAGGAATTGATAAATGAGAGACTTGGAAGTAAATTTTGATACATTAAATTTCATTATAACGGATCGGTAACATTATACTAGAAAAAAAACGCGTCAATAAAATCCAAGATACATATGAAGAATTTCTAGAGGTAATAAAAGATCAAGAGTACTTTAAAAGCCAAGGCAAGATATAAAGGATGAGGAATAAAACAAGATGAAAATCTAGTATATTTACTCTTTATTCTACGAGGCAGCTCGGTGTAGAATGGTGAANCTATTAGGCTCAATGATTTTCTTTCCTACTCAAGCATCATAGTTAAAATTAGCGTTATTCGTGAAAATCTTATACAACATCAATTTTAGAAAACTACGTTTTAGACCTATTAGGCTCAATGATTTTCTTTCCTACTCAAACATCATAGTTTAAATTAGCGTTTTTCGTGAAAATCTTATACAACATGAATATTAGAAAACTACGTTTTAGACCTATTAGGCTCAATGATTTTTTTTCTACTCAATCATAGTTAAAATTAGCGTTTTTCGTGAAAATCTTATACAACATGAATATTAGAAAACTACGAATTAGACCTATTAGGCTCAATGATTTTTTTTTTGTACTCATAGTTTTAATTAGCGTATTTCGTAGAAATCTTATACAACATGAATTTTATAAAATTACGTTTTAGACCTATTGGGATCAATGATTTTCTTTCCTACTCAAATAAAAAAAAGATAATGATATTGTGAATTTTGGCCTACCTCCCCCCTCTCCCATGTTATTCAAACTATAAATAAATTGTTTATAGGAAATAAACTTTTGAAATAACATTTTGAATCACAGTCAATCTCTCGATGGACAGTCAGGTTTAAAATAACCCTAATAAATACTTAGGAAAAGGATTATTGTAACTACCAATGAATATAGAACTACCATACATTTATTATCCGTCGTCATTGGTTTCTGCAAACCATCTTCTGTTGGCGAGCGCTTTCGGACATTGTCCATTCTCGTGGCTGAATATATTTGTTCACTGTCACTGTCTGTAATCAACTCAGTGACAGTAAACACATGTATTCGGCCACGAGAATGGACAATGTCAGAAAACGCTCGCCAACAGAAGATGGTTTGCAGAAACCAATGAAGACGGATAATAGAAGGTATTTTACTTAGAGAAAGGATGAAAGAGAAGGAGAAGGAAAAAATGAGATATAGAGTGAGAGTGAGAGATAGAGAGAGAGAGAGAGAGATGAGAGAAGAGAGAGAGATTGAGTATAGAACTGTCCTAATCAGAGCTTTAAAACGAAGGACCACACTATAGGCAAGAGTAAACAAAATATAATAACTATTTTTCTATTTAAAAAAAATACAAATTATATTCAAATCGCTTTTATGGCAGTGGCTAAGATAATATGCAGAATTTATCCAGCGAGCGTACAGTTATTTGGTATTGTAGCTATCTCAAGTGAATTCCAGAGACACAAGAGTTTATGCAAATCTTTCCATTCACGTTCCAGCTGGAAGCATTACTGCAAGCCCCACAACTCCAGACAAGTTATTCAGAATAGCTTCACAATTCCCTCTCATTTCTCGAGGAATTCTTTGCTCATACAATCCCATCTGTACAACAACAAACATAATTACTGTCATTAGACGCTAGGTAATGTAACGCAAGTTTTAATGGTTTGCAGTTTTAATACAGAGGACAATTTTAAGCGGGGTATCTGGAGTACTCTGAACAACCTCACCGTTGGGTACACCGTTGAGTACACCGTTGAGTACACCGTTGAGTACACCGTTTAATAAAGCCATTGAGACCAGGGCATATGGGAATATGGCTCCCTGGGGACCTGTGGTCTCTCTAAGTCATTACCTTGAAGGTAAAATAACCATTCATGACATAAAATAACCTAAACAGGATTTTATCAAACGTTACATCTCGGTGAATAAAAACAAAGATTTGCAGTATGATTGAATAGTTAGTAAGGGGTTCGGATTAAATATCTTCAATCACAAATCCCGGCGGTTTCAAACTTTTCAATCAGTAAATTTGGAACTTTCCCCTTCAATATTTGTGGAATAATACAATAAATAATGCAATGTTCATGTCCTCTTTGTAATGTGAATATTTTTGAAATATTTTATTGAGGCCTATACCAAAATAACAAGTTTAATTAAATATTTCATAAATGAAAATATAAAGCCTATTGTTGAGAAAATCTAAACGAGCTATCTGGTAACTAAAACCTACTTCACATGTGAAATACACTTTTGGCTTAAAATACAACAAATCCTTACAAAAGAAATAGATGTTTTTTGTTGAGGTTTAGACAAGGTTGAACCTTGACCGAACCCCAACAAATAATAATCTACTAATAATCTCTATAGTATAAAACTTTCCATTTGAACTAACAAAAGAAGATATGCCAGCTGATAAAAGCAGAGAAGGAATGAGACTTAGGCCTTGAAGTAAGGTTAAGAAGAAGAGAAAATGATTCTAATCTCAGTCAGGATAGCCAACGAGCAAGACTGATTCTCAACAGGGCAGTCTTTGTGAAACATCTCTGTCTCAACAGCTCTTCTACTTCCATCACGAGGATCTGTACACTAGAGGGCAACTGATCTAGTAGTCGACTACTTCAGTCAACGTCGGAAAACTGGAAACCCTTGGTAATTTGCGATTAAGCGAAAGCAAAGTGGAAGAGAAGCTGAAATGTCAGCAATTCCGAAAGCAAGTGGCCCAACACCATTGGCGGCCTAAGATAAGCTACAACAAATACCCCCCAGGTCAGAGCTTATATAGAGGTTAAGATTCCGAATCCTCTTAATTGGTAACCTTCTAGGATGGTTTCTGCAGGTTTGGTACCTAGACTGGCTCGATCTACCAAGATGATGGTACATATGATGTTTATTATTATTATTGCTAACCTCTTTTCGTTATCTTTCCAACTTCCTGCGGACGTCACAGCCCTAGAAACCAGATCTGAACCTGGGTTTTAAAGGGAGGATCCGAGATTCGGAAGAGAGGGTAGGAAGAGTCGAAGATCTGTATACAGCCATTTTACCCCTCCTTGGAACTTCTCTCCTCTTCAGATACCTTCGGCAGTTAAAGTGAATATATCTGCTTTCACTGTCCATAATATCCTTTTATCGATGTGAGCAAAGTATCAATTGAAACTCTCAACCAACCTTTTCCCTTTCATTCTCAATACCCTCATACCCAATGTTGTCATCTCAGAGTTTATTTCCATATTATCGACCTTAATTCTTGCTTGAGAGCATTAATATTGTTTTGCCGATCTCGGTCATTGAAGGCTCCTGGCACCATATTACTCTTTAATCTTATGATATCCATATTAAGAGCCTAAGAAGTGGATTCTTCTTGCGTGCCTTGCGACAGCTCTCAGATACTCTAGAAATAGAAGCATTATTGCTTACATGTTGCTGCTAGTTTTATTGTTAAAGACTACCCACTGCCCGGATAAGCGTGCTGTGTACTCCTTTTTCGTCAAGTGCCTTAAGTTTATCATTTTTAACTCACTTGCAGCATAAGTTGAACTTACCCTTTACAGCTTATGTATAATGGGTTGCAAAGTAAAAGTATCTTCTTCGTTCCATAAACCGGTATTGTTCCTTTAGATATGGCTTTGGACTATTTTCTTATTCGCGAATATGGTACAGCAACCGTTGGCTGTTCTGATGGACTGTGCGAAGACAGAGTATCGGGTAGCTGTCAAGCAGGCGCTAGGGTGACGACAAGTTAAGCCTCTCAATCTCTCTCTGGGGTCCAGTGCCATGCTGAACTTTCGCCACTGCCTATCCGTGAACGATTGTCTCCAATCAATTTTGGCAGGACTCTTTCACACTCATATGGGTTCGTCAGAGATCTTGCAAAGATGTACGACATTCTGTGGAAGCCTTCCTGTCGATTTTCAACGCTGCGAAAGAGACAATTCGCACGTTATTTTTGCAATAGGGGAAACCTTATCGAAAATATTATCATAGACTGACTGAGAAAGGTTCTCTTTTTTCCCCTAATTAGAAGAAAATAATTTCAAAAGAATAATAATAAATGAAAAAAAAATACGTCAAAGCGAAGTGTGTTAAAAAATAAAAATACTACAGCGATATAATTAATTATAGAAATAAACTTATTCTTAAAATTCATTGGAACTATGCAGAAATTTATTTCTACGCATAGCAATTATCTTAGAATATTACGTTTTTTTATAAAAATCAATCAGTATCTGCCTTATTAAGACATAAATTGCATAGTTATTATTTGGCTCAGATAAGTTATAGAAATTACTGAGATTATTAAATGGTTTTTTTTTTAATTTTTAATGTATAGAACTCTTAGGACCATAATCAGTTTAAAAAGGAGATATTTCAAATTTTTCTTGTCAATAAGCTGTTTACGTAGGCTTCCACAGTCATCAGATGTATGCAAAGTTGTTTCCGGGTTAGACCGTGTTAAGTTTTTGATAGTTGCCGAGCTTTCGCACATTCTATGATGGCTTCTTCAGGGCTGAATAGAGAATGAGAGCTGTCTTCAAACGTTGATCAAACAGGATGTGCAAAATCTCGGCAACCATCAAAAACTGTACACGGTCCAACCCGGAAAAAACTTTACATAAATAAGCTGTTTGTTTGCATGTTTTTTTCAAACTGGTTTTTTTTTTCAAATTGTTTTTCATAAACTTTTAAACTTTCTTACATAGCTTTCTACATTCATACGCTTGATATCACATTATATTATTGCAATTCTCTATTATACTAATTTCAATTATTATTGTATTCCCATGATATTGTATTTCTACAGCCCTGAAGATGACTTACAATCTAAGCCGAAACGTTGGCAGATAATCCTTTATTAAAAAATACATTTTTCAAATTAGTGTTTTTTGGATCTACCTTGACCGAACCCCAACTGAAATCATCTTAGAATAATCAGTTCAAGTTTGGAATAATTTTGCATCAATGTTTTTATTTAAAGTTAGTAATTTTATACTGAGTCGGCGATTAATATAAATTTATAATCTTGATTATATCACTCATATTTTATTAAAAACATCTATTTATCTTTCGCGTCAAAGATCGATTGATAATCGTAATTGGTATTTGGTATATATAGGAGATAGGAATATGACGTATCACAAGCAGCCTCTGTCATCTGTCAACTGTCAAGCTGGACAACTCTCTCCCACTTCCAATATGTCCTTTAATCCATACCAATCGAATATATATTCCTTTATCTAGTAATTCAGTTTATTTATGCGGCAAAGGACCATGAGCATGGATATTTTTACTTTTACTAAATCTAAAATGATAACAGTGTGTAGGTTATTTTTGAAGTTTAAATATCTGTACATAAGATAAAGAGAGATATAGGTTTTAAGAAAGGGCATTATTTGTGTTTTGTTATTTAGCCGTAATAATTTTTTTTAATTTTTTTTTTCATTATGAATATATTTGTAATTATTGCACACCATTAATTCACAATCTTTTATGAATCCCATGTTCTGCTTTACAATTGCATATATAATGTGAGTTTAACTGTTCTAAATTTAAATCATTGAAGTGGAGACTGCATCAGATAGATAAATATATGATCTTCAACGGTAGAGCTTTTTGGAGCTCTTCAAACTAACCTTTAGATTCTACAAGTTTTCATTCCTTTTTTTTATTCCTTCATTATAGAAAAATAACGGGCAGGCTTAAACGAATAAACTTATCACATAGCAGTAATAAGCTTCTTACACATAGCGTAGACTCTTCGTATGTATGCATTACAAGTCATTTTTTAGTAATTTCCCGCAGATACCATAACGAAAAGTTTGAAAAATTTCAGTCGACCTACTTCAATATCGTTTAATCCTTCATCGGAAGAGGATTATAGAAGAAATATGGACATTGTTTCTACTAGGCTTTGATTTTCAACATACAATCTACAAGTACAATTACAATCTAAGCCGAAACGTTGGCAGATAATCCTTTATTAAAAAATACATTTTTCAAATTAGTGTTTTTTGGATCTACCTTGACCGAACCCCAACTGAAATCATCTTAGAATAATCAGTTCAAGTTTGGAATAATTTCGCATCAATGTTTTTATTTAAAGTTAGTAAATTGAAAAACTCATCCAAAAATGTAAAGTGATTCACTAATTCATGAAACAAGTACAAAATGTTCCTCAAAATTACATGTATATGTTCTATCGCCTTTTCGAATTGGATCCAAAAAAATCTATGGGCTTTAATGAGTTGGCACGTGGGTTACGACAGAAATTCCATCAGATATTTTTCCTTATCTATAGCCTTTTGATATTCATTTAAATATATTTCCCACTGTTTTTTCCTTGCTATTTTTAGTTTTTTAATATTCTCTTCAAAAGTTATTATACGTAATTGAGTTATTTTTAAATAGTCGATTACATATTCTTTTATACATACAGAATAATCAATACCTATAACTCAAATTCATTCAATCATACGAATGGAAAGTTTTTGACCGTAGATATTATTATTATATGATTTTAGTTGGGGTTCGGTCAAGGTAGATAAAAAAAAAATACAAATTTAACAAAAGTTTGTATGTAAAGTTTTTTCCGGGTTGGACCGTGTAAAGTTTTTGATGGTTGCCGAGCTTTCGCACATCCTGTGATGGCTTCTTCAGGGCTGAATAGAGAATGAGAGCTGTCTTCAAATCCAGGGGTATTTATACCCGGCGCTGTCCGGTCCTTGGGCGAAGCCTGCCTTCCCATTGGTTGATCCTGTTTTCCTGCTCACTGATTGGCTGGATCCTCTTATCGATTGGTTTGACCCTCTTATCGGTTAGCGCTGGTTTCCAATTCTTGCTGAGCCTGTATCCATCCTCCCTGTTGATATTCCTAGGATTTTTCGCTATTTCGATGGCTTCTCTGATGGTCCGTCGATAGTAGTTGTTTTCCCGGGCCAATATTGAAGCATCTTCGAATTTGATGTGGTGGCTGGTGTTAGCGAAATGTTCTGCTAGAGCTGACTTTTCTGTACGTCCGTGTTTGATGTCTGCAATGTGTTCTTTTAGGCGTGTGTCGATCGTCCTTCCAGTCTCACCGATGTAAGTAGTTCCGCAGGAGCAGGGAATCTTGTATATTCCTGGAGTCCTAAGTCCAAGCTTATCCTTAGGTTTCGGAAGGATGTCTGTTATTTTTCTATCGGTGCAGAACGTTGTTCTTATCTGGTGGTTCTTGAGTATACGGGCGATCTTCTCCGTTGTCCCTTTGACGTAGGGGATGGTCACTTGTCCTCGGAATTCTTCTTTTGCTTCCCGCTCTTCCCTGTTGCGCTGCCGATTTCTCTTTCTCTGGACCCTGTTGATAGTGTTGCGGTCATAGCCATTTTTCATAAAGGCGGTCTTCAAATGTCTTCTTTCTTTCGGCAGTTGGGCAGGTTCTGAAAGTATCTCCGCTCTGTGGAGTAAAGCGCCGATGACTCCTTCTTTCTGAGCCGGGTGGTGGTGTGAAGTGGCATGCAGGTATCTGTCGGTATGGGTGGGTTTCCTGTAGACTGAGTGGCTCAGGAGGTGATCCTTCTTTTCCACGAGGACGTCCAAGAACGGTAGTCTTCCTTCCTCTTCAAGTTCCATGGTGAATTGGATGTTCTCGTGCACGTTGTTCAAGTGTTGTAGGAACCCTTCCAGCGAGTCTCGGCCGTGTCTCCAGATGACAAACGTGTCGTCGACGTACCGATACCAGCAGACCGGCGCTTGTGGTGCAGAGCGGAGAGCCCTCTGTTCGAAGTCTTCCATGTACAGATTGGCTGCGAGTGGACTTAGTGGCGAACCCATGGCTGCTCCTTCAAGTTGCGAGTAGTACTCGCCGTTGTAGAGGAAGTAGGTCGATTGGAGACTCAACTTTGCCAGATTAAATTCTTCTTTTGTGAGGAGTTTCTTCATCAGGTTCAAAGTTTCTTCAACGGGGACCTTGGTGAATAAGGACTTCACGTCGAAGCTAACGAGGATGTCCTGTGCTTCAATTCTGATTTCTTGAAGAATGCTGACAAAGTGTTTGGAGTTCCTAATATGGTGTTCAGTATTACCGACGTGAGGCTTCAGCTTCTCTGCGATGTACTTTGCTATGTTGTATGTTGGTGAGCCGATAGTCGAGACGATAGGCCTCATGGGTATGCCTTCTTTGTGTATCTTCGGCTGTCCGTAGAGTCTTGGCGGGACAGGATCTGATATCTTGAGTGGCTTTTTCTTCATCTGTTCGTCGTTGCTTGAGTTGATTATGGAGACGATCTGCTGGTTGATGGTCTTTGTAGGATCTTTCTCAAGCTTTTTGTAGGTGTCGTCATCGAGGAGTGCCCGCATCTTCTCCACGTAGTCTTCTTTTCTCATAATGACGGTGGCGTTGCCCTTATCGGCCAGGGTGATGACCAAATCATCTCGTTTCCTCAGGTCGTTTAGTGCCTTGAATTCTTCCTTGCTGAGGTTCGGCTTGGGTGGCTTAGCCTTCCTTAGAGCATGACTGACGTCCTGTCGGATAGTCTCAGCTGCTTCTGGTGCAAGGTTCATGATGCAAGCTTCGACGTTTGTTATAATTTTCTCTGTAGGAATCCGACGTGGGGCGATGGCGTAGTTGAAGCCTTTCTGTAGAACCTGAAGTGTCTCTCTCGTAAATTTTTCAATCGTGAGGTTCACAACAGTCTTCTTTAGAGAGTCTTCATATATGTTGTTGAGAGTCGTCTTAGATGTTATGAGTTTTCTAAATTTCTTCTTTTGCCAGTCAGTGTGTTTGAGAAAATCCCGCTGAGCTGCTTCCCAGGTGAGGCGGTCAATCTTGTCCCAATCTTCATTTGATACAAGATTTGAAAGCAGAGAATGGTCCCAAAAGAGTCTCTTCTCAATCGAAGCAAGTTCGGATCGAGTCTCGTTTATTTGTGCCTTGAGTATTATCTTCGAGGATCTTGCCAATATGTTCTGATGACTGTGGAAGCCTACGTGAACAAAAGTATGTTTTTTTAAAGATTATCTGCCAACGTTTTGGCTTACATTGTAAGCCATCTTCAGGGCTATCATGAAGACGAGAGAGGACGTCCTGTCCCTAAGTTCACATTTCCATGACTGAGAGGTCATCTAATAATTTAATCATGCAGTTTTTTTTTTTTTTACGCCTCATTTCATAAGTTGAAATAAAATACATTTTCAATGGAAAATTACATACATAAGATGTTCACGTAAATACATACATAAGTATTTGAATAATTACATGTTTGTGTATAGAGGGTAGGGTGTGGGCATCTAAGATTGTGGGAGTCAGTCTGTTTTTTGTATGTTTCTGTACCGGTGTGATTTTACGTGCGCGTGTGTGAATTAGTGAATATCAGTTTAGGTAACTATAAAAAAAGATAGAAAAAAAATAACATAAAATTTTCAATAATGTCATTATCGAAAAATACCATATACCTTCTTAATTTAATAAAACGTTTAACGGTATATTTACCAAGAAAGGTCATAAAAGCGACGTCAAGATCCTACGAAATAAAACATTTTAATTACGAAGGAATCTTAATTTACGATTAAATACGATTATGACAGCTCTTCCACTGAAATTAAAATATAATTTAATGCGGACTTTCTCGGAAATGGCTCTAAACATTCTAAGCTTGATTAATATTTTTAATAAAAAGATTAATTTTAGATTTTACGTGTGCGAGCAAATCACTATTTTTTCTTTACAATGTTTGCTAAGTGTAATTTATATTTCTACAATTTCTTTCACTGGGGATCCTCTTGTATAATGTATGTTTTATTTAATCAGTAGGTATAATTAAGAGTAAAGGTTAACCTGAAAATGGACACCTGACAACAAAGTTTGGGTCTTGTTTAGATTAGGCCTGCCAGTTATTTTATATTGACATTTTATACAGAAATAAAATCACATGTTTAAATATTATTTAATTTAGTATTGTTTGTGTAATTGCGGTTATAAAAGTATTACAAAATGAATGTTTTTGATGTTTACGATGTATGCAAAGAAGAACAACGAACCAGGATTTTTTTTGAAGAAAGAGGAATTCTACCTAAGGAAAGACATTGTAAAAAAGGCCACATTATGAAATTTTACGAAGAAAGGAAAAAATATAGGTGCAACAAAAGAGAATGCCGGTATGAATGTGGCATGTATACGGATACATGGCTATGTGGCAGCAGGTTACCGTTAAGTAAAGCCCTTCTATTCATTTACTCATGGGCACAGGAGTATACAACGTTTAAATTTTGTTCAAAAGAGCTCAATATGAGCTCTGCTACAATTGTTGATTTCGTGGACCAAGAGACCGGTGCTCACACTCAAAGAGTTGAGTCTATGTGGGCCAAAGCCAAAAGGAGAAACAAAAAGGAATGTGGGACACATCGCTCTATGGTAGACTCCTATTTATGTGAGTATATGTGGAGGCAGAGAAGCTCAAATGAAGACGTTTTTGATATAATCCTTAAGGACATAGTAGAATTTTGGCCTCCAGAGATACGTGGAGGAACTGATTAAAAGTATGATAATGTTTTTGGTTATGTGTAAAAAGTTTTTATTAAATAAATCATATGTTTTTTAATTTATCAATAAGTAACTGTTAATAGATAAAATAACTGGTGTGCCTAATCTAAACAAGACCCCAAAGTTTAATTTCTATTTAAACTTTACGCAATTCACCGTCTAAAATAAAATAGATTAATCCAATATATATTCTTTGAAATGAGTTTAAAAAGAGTAGGGTTTCACTTGAAATTTAAAATTTGATTAGAAACATTTTTAAAGTTCAGTAATTGTAACCATTTTCTAAACGAACCATAACTAATATTAATAAAAGTAATTTACTATACATTTAATTTATCAAGGGTTTACTGCCATTGAAATTTGAATTTAAAATATTATACGACTGTAATAATGTAATGCTTTTCAGTAATTATCTTGCTCGGGGGTCGTTTTAGTAAATTTCATTTTCGACTTTGTTCTGAGACATGTTTGTTTTTCTACAATTCTTCGAAGGAAATGGATAATTCTCTGGAGGGAAAATAAATACAAGTAAGTGACAAGTTATTAACAAGTTCGAGACCCGGAGGAAAGTTTAAGGATTTAAGGAGGTGTCAAAGACAGAAGAACACGAGAGGCGATTGTCCAGAAGTAATAGTCAGAGATCTTCAGCCGTAATTAAAAGATAATGTCTGCCATCTTGATCCAATTAACGTCCACCTAGAGTTTTTCTCTCTTCTTCTTCTTGCGCAAAGGCCGACCGGGAGTCCAAGAGGATCGATCTTAGGGAAATTCCAAAGTCGATATCGATAATTAACTGTAAATGTATGTTGCAAAAATGCCAAGTAAACATACCTGTAAGAATGTAAACTAACTGTTTATTGTTCATCTTAACCAAACTGTAACTTTCTCTCTTTACCTTGAAGAGTTTTATTTTGAAGCATTTTAGGTCATATAAAAAATTAAAATTAATAATTTTCCCGGCTGAGTAGGGAGATTTCTCAAACTTAATTAAAACGGATAGAGAGAGAAATATTACAAAATGGTGCTAAAGCAGGAAATGTTTCTTTTTAATCGATGATACTTCTTACCATTTGTTTAAAATTTCAACAATAATATGGCACTTAAAACGTAAACTAAGCATAAATATTTCGTGAAAGACGGGAAAAGAAATGAGTGGTCTCTTTAGCTGAAGGCGTCAATGAAGGTATGAAGTCACTAAGACTGACTCTAGACTCTTCAGGTGGAAACAAAAGAGGAAGCGCTTAACATTCATAGTTTAAACCTTAAATATATCCTTCAAATGCGTTTCTTTGCAGAAGTTTTGAGAAATATAAACTTTGGAAGAATACATTTTCAAAAGAATACATTATTCTATACATTTCAGCAACAAAATAAATGAAAGCGTAGATATTTAAAATTATAGATTTTAGTCACCTCTCTCTCATCATATTTCAATCAAAAACGAAAAACTTACAAATTGAAACCTAAATACGAATTCTCTTGATATATTTTAAGAAAAGCGACCTACGTGGCTTTCGAATTCACGTACTTGAATATATCTCTTAATAATCGGTTTTACATAAAAATTAGGACGTATATCCATTTTGTAACGCTAGCAATAAGGGGCACATAACGGTTTTAAATTAGATCTCCCTCTTAATATCCCCCTCTCTCGACCTCGGCATATTACAAGCACGTATAGAAAATAAAAATAAATGTACCTATATATGTAAAATATTTAATAGACCATATTTTAAAATTTTTCTCGGTCTACGCCACAACTTGAAAAGTCAGTCACGACATGGTACCTACGTGAATAGTTACTGAAGTTCACAACGCAGGAGCAACATGAAAGTTTTTTAGTTTTTTGTGAGTGGTGTCATTGGTCACCTTCTCTCCTCATGTGATTGACATTGAATGTCATTTTTAATTTCATTGTAATCAAATTACAATTTTTTTTTTATTTAACAGAATGTAATAAATAAATAAAAGTTTATTAAAAAANAATTTCTAATTTCATTGTAATCTAATTACAAATTTTTTTATTTTTATTTAACAGAATGTAATAAACAAATAAAAGTTTATAAAAAAAAAATATAAAAAAAGTTTTGTACAAAACGGGCTTAAATGGACCTTGGTAGGTCCACTTTCCGTATGATTGGAAAACAACGGTATAGAACATTTTTTAGTATTTCTGATCAATTTAAATTATTATTAAATGTTTTTAGTTAAGGTTCGGTCAAGGTAGATCCAAAAAATACAATTTAAAAAATGTGTATTTTTTTAATTAACTAGCAATGTCTTGGCTTACATTGACTGAGTCAGTCAAAAATATGAGATCCTGGTGACACGACGTCCCATTTCCCCTTAATGATGGTCCTGAACATTGCTTACAATGTAAGTCGAAACATTAGCAGATAATTAAAAAATATACATTTCATTTTAAATTGTATTTTTTGGATCAACTTTGAAGGAAAAAGGAAAATCTGCTAATAATCTCTACAGTCAAAAACTCTCCATTTCATAACAATTATTCTTTCCACTTAATCAATTCTGACGGAATTATCATACTTCCTTTTATATTTAATATAAACATGTAGGCAAGGATTCAATTGTAATTTAAATAGAAATAGTTTTTTTTATTATCTCAATTGAAATTTTTTCAATAATTATTACTGGGAACATGAGGGCAGAGCCATGAATACGGGTATACATTACAGGAATTACTCTCTACGCCCGAGAGACATTGTTTGATTCGCTGTGGAGGACAGTTGGGATATGTTTGGGAAGACTGTACAATGGCTAAAGGATTAAGAAGCTTAGAGACTATTTAGTGGAATTTGGAGTGACAAAAGGAGATTAGGTCTTGCAGGATAAAATAGATTTAGAGGATAGTTGACTTAGTTACATGAAGAGAATGTTTAAAATGGTTCTGAAGACTTTTTGAAGGAGTGGTTGGATTCTCCAAGACTTGGGGAATTATCATTATAAATCTAGGACTTGTTCTATTCCCATTTTCCCCTCTTATAAGTCGAAATAATTATCTGTTTAAACATTATCTTCCTCACATCAATCCTTACATTGATACCGAATACATCCAGCTTACTCTTAAATCATGTTAAAACTCAAGTTTCATATCGATCTGGATTGGAGAAAACATATTTATCAGTAAGAAAAGGATTTATCCTATTAAAAAAAAAAAAAAAATCAAATATTCTTCTTCCGGGCTTGACTAATTTACCGAGCTTTCATACATCCTATGAAAGCTTCTTCAGGGCAGAATGGATAATGTTATCAAATAATGATCCAGGAGGCTGATATAGCTGTGTGGAAACGGGGTTGATTGAGAGCCTTGGTTTTCCCTTATCAGTCCATCTATCTGGATTCTGTTATCGCTGGCAGCTTTGTTGATCTTTCTGCCAGAAAATGATAGATTCCAATTTTGACTTAATGTATATTTTCCTTTCCTATTAACGATATTCTAGTTTTCCATAATCTCTCTGACTTCTCTAATTGTTCGTTAGTAGTTTGTACGCCCCCTCCACCCACTCCACTGTAAATTCAGCTGAATCCCTCCCTGAATACACTAAAAACCTCATACAAGCTAAACGGCAAGCTCGAGACCTGTTCCAGAGGTACAGACATCTCTCAGATCGTAGGGAGTTCAACCAGCTATCTTTTGTTGTAAAGCAAAAACTAGGTGCTTTACGAAATAAGGCATTTAATGCCTACCCGTCTAGCCTCTCAAAAGGAGACAAATCCCTCTGGACTGCTACTCGCAGGATTCTGAAGTATCATGAACCTTCTGCCCCCTTACGTTGAGAAGATGGTTCTTAGGTCTCTTCCGACATAGACAAGGCCCAAATGTTTGCCCATTTGCATCTAAAGCAAACATTCACTCCTCATTCAGATCCCGAGAACTTGTCCAATAATGCGGAGGTTGAGGAGTCACTGGATATACCATTACCGATTAAGGCAGTGACACCTTCTGAGGTCAAGTACATTATAAACCATCTGCCTAAGCGCAAATCAGGTGCGATATAATAATATCCAGGTGGATATGACTTTATCAACGGTCTAATGCATTAAAATATAACTGATTACCATTTTTTTAAAACCCCGTTTCGTAAGAGCTGCGAAATTTAAGGTGGACAAAAATAAGAGTAAACGCAGGAACTTTATTTACAGGATAGAACAATGAAATAAAATATCAAAAATATATTTTATAATACTCGTTTTGATTTATATTTTGCAGAAAATATGCATTAGATTTTAAAATATTAGATGATTTTAGTTGGGGTTCGGTTAAGGTAGATCCAAAAAAAAAATTCAAATTTAACAAAAGTGTACTTTTTTTTTTAAAGGCAGATAATCTTTTAAAAAAATACACTTTTGTTAAATTTTTTTTTTTTTGGATCTATTTTGACAGAACCCCACCTAAAATCATCTGATAATAATATCTACGGCCAAGGAACTCTCCATTTGTTAGATTTTTAATTTTAATCTTATTAGCACGCCACAAAGTTTTAAGTAACTATAAATATCATGTATAATCTAAATAGACATAATTTTTAAAACTTATTTTTCTTCCTGGCAAAAAGAGAGAACAACAAGTTTTAAATAGAAATACATAAGAGTTTCACATTTATTCTTATCTCCATCTTTAAAGAAACATGAGAAATCTACTTAGATTAGGCAGTTTCTATGAGAGGAAGTTTTTAAAAACATATAAACTAAGTTTAGTACATCGACTTATTTAATTTGAAATCGATAAAAGGATACATTTTTGGTTAAAATCCATGTAGGGGGAGAAGGAGAACGGAGGATAAACATATTGAACTGGATTTTACAACATTAAAAACTATAACGCAACGTAATATCCTTGTCAGAAAGTGATAAAAAATGTATATATATACAATCATTTTTGTAGACTTTTAGGTTTCAAAATTTTCTGAAATATTTAACCACTGTTAATTCCATTGCTTTTGCAAAATATCCACAGAAACAACCTAAATACGGCTTTCCTTTATGCCAATATCCTTTATGTCCTACAAGAAAAATTATAAAACTTTAGAAGTACTATCAGAAGTTATGTAATATCCATTAACCCGCGTAACTTCAAAAAAATATATAGAATTAGATGTATCACCGATTTTATAAAATGACTGTTTAGCTGGTAACATTAGGCGACTTTCGGAATTTTCTATACAGATATCCACCAATTCTTCATAAAAGAAGCTAAATAAATGGTGTGTTATAAATATGTATATATATATCCAAAGCAGCTACTGTCAAAACTTACACATTTCCACCGACCCTACTTAGGAGGAAGGAATAATATGCTTCGCTCAATGTATATATATATATAAAATA
>KZ809056.1:15231-28905 GCA_000696205.2 Oncopeltus fasciatus | reverse complement strand
TTATAATATTATGTATTATATAATGCAGAGATGCAATCAAAATTTTTCCCAAAGGAACTGGTTGCCTTAAAAACCTGTCGGGAATTTTATTATTAATTGATTGAAGATATCGTGTTATCTATTTTTTCTTTTATTTAAACAATACATTAAGTGTTGGAAACAAAATTCATTGTTTGAATAAATAAATAAAAATCCTGAAGTTTCTTTTTCATGGAGGTTTTCACAGGACTGAGAGGAACGCATCCTCCAATTAGACAGAGAATCTCTTTGTCTGACAAAGAAGCTCAGTGGTGGAGGAATCCAGTGGCGACTAACTCCCATTATCCCTTCGAGGGGTTTCAGGAGACTTCCCACCAAAACCACAGCCTAATGGATCTCTGTCCCTTAAGGGTAGCTTATCTACCGACTTAAAGTGGCACGTTTAAGGGCTACTTATCTGGCGCTCTTAAAGTCTGATAGATATCTCGAGAGGCGCGACAAATAAATTGAATCTGCAAACTTTTCTAAAGAAGATTCAAGCGTAGTCTCCATACAAGATAGCCACAACCGGTAGTGAATAATAAATGTTAAATAAATGATATACGTCAAATCCGCCACGAAGGAGCTGTCTAAACCAAAACATTTCCCATGCCTATAGGTTTCCTTAAGGATAGAGATAAAATGAATTCATGCAATAAAGGAAAATAAAGAAAAGCATAAATATGGCACAAGGACACCATGAGAGGCTGTTAAAATCGCCCTTAAAGAATAAGTCTATGAAGATATCATCTTATCTTTAGGATGCTAGATCGGAACGGGAGTAAGATTTAAAGGTCAGGATGACTAGAAAAGCGGAAAGGAAAGAATTAGCAGGAACAATGAAAAGTATAGAGGCAAAAATAATATCCGAGTCCTAAAGAAATAATAGTTATGTACGTAGTAGGAACCTATCATTGATTATCATAATATGACAGATTCGGAAGGATAGAATCTCATTGTGTTCTAAGTTCAGTTTTCGTTAACCAGTACTAAAAAGTGAGATTAGCTGAAATATTTGCCAGACACTAAGAGGTTAATGACCATTTCTCAGTGTGATTAGAAAGGACAGAGATGAGATGTAGGGATCAGGATTATCGAGAATGAAAAACAAAGGAATCATTTATTTTGTTAAGAATGAAGGATTGGTATCTCCTTACGGGAAATCATTCAACGCCCTCCCTAATTTTTTACGCCGCATGACTATGTTAGTAAAAGTACATAAAGTATATTTACTAATCAATCTACTTCTTAACTTTCACTTTTTTTTTCATACATGAATTGAAATATTTAAAAACCTCGAATCTTGGTTATATGTATATACTACTAGATATTCACGGTAGGTTGCAACGATCTCCAGAAATATTCATAAGTACTTCTTCTGGGCTTGACCTTGTAGAAAGGTTGTTTTTTCTTGAGCTTTCGTACATCATGCGATGGCTTCATCATGGCTAAATGTTTAAATGTTGTTTCTTCTTTTAGCCATGAAGAAGCCATCGCATGATGTACGAAAGCTCGACAAAACACAATTTTCGAGATGGTCAAACCCAGAAGAAGTATCTGTGAAAACTACTAGATACTGTTTAGAAATGTTTTTGAAAGTTTTTCTAAAAAGTTTGAAGCGCTCTTTAGCTACAAAGAGTTCGCCATTTTGAATAGTTAATCCCATCAATTTAAGATAAAACTGTGTTATTTTATTAAAACACATATGATTCGATGTTTTGATTATCAATACTTTATTTAATACGTGATAGGGCTTAGAAAGATTTGCTTAACATCCAGAACTATCTTTAAAAATTCTATCTTAATTTTTTTCATAGAAGTTTTGCATCTAAATGTATAATGGCAAGGAAATTTTTTTTTCTTTACCTTACTAAATAGGTGTGTTAAATATTTGTTATTGTGCCAGAGAAAGTTTTAATTGAAAATAGAGTATCACGAAGGAAATAAATTTGTTATTTTAGGAGGGTTTTTTTTTCCTAAACACAATGTAGGGTGTTAAATAATCATTTTAACAATTAAATAAATCTAACAATATAATGAAGAATAAGTTTTTTTATTAGATGATTTTAGTTGGGGTCCGGTAAAGGTAGATCGAAAATTATATTTTCCTCTCAGTCATGGAAATGTGAACTCAGGGACAGGACGTCCTCTCTCGTCTTCACGATAGGCAGATGTGATCAATTACTGTTTTAATTTTTTCTATAACTTTTTGTAATAAGTTGTTGTCTGCATGTTTTTTTAAACCAAACATAGCTTTCTGCATTCATACTTTTGATATCACATTACATTATGGCAATTCTATATTATAATATTGTAATATATTATTTTATTCTCATGACATTGTATTGCTACAGCCCAGAAGATAGCTATGAAGGGATAGAAACGTTGGCAGATAATCTTTTTAAAAAATACACTTTTTGAATCTACCTTAACCGAACCCAAACAAAAATCATCTAATAATAATATATACGGTTAAAAAATGCTCCATTTGAATAAATAAGTTTTTTATATTTAGTTTTGAGACATCATGTATTTTCGGCTCTTCCCACCATGTTTTAAAAGTTAAGAATTCCTGAATTTCTAAGAATAGCCTGAGCTTTTAGATCGAGCCAATTTAGTACATATTTGGTTAAAAAATAAAGACGCAACTTAATCAGGACAGCATACATTGAATCCCTGCCTGTCTGGATTGGTAATAAAAAAGAATAAAATTTGGAAGGGCAATCTAAATTAAATTACACAGAAAAAAGGGGGGAAAGCCAAAAATAGAAGAGCATATAGGTTTAGGGGGAGAGAAAATGAAGTCTAAAGCTGAGGATAATTTATGAAGGGCTGCTGGAAGGTGGATGTCTGTGAGGTAAGCCCTTCGCTAAGGGTAGGTGGTGGGGTGAGCGATATTCATTGGAGATAGGTAATTGCCAGGACACCAAGTAAGTCAGATTAAAGGATCCAATAAGCTTCTCCATCTTTGCTACACTCCACTAACACTCTCTCAATTCTTTTAGCAGAGCGCCATTCTCACCCCCTCCCTCTCTCCCACACCCTCCCTCTCTCCCACACCCTCTCTCTCTCTCCTTCACCCTTTCCTCCCTCTCTCTTTCTCTCACTTAATCGAATCTTTCTTTAGCTTGCTCTATCTCCTTAGCTTATTCTTCCATTTACCCCTTATACACTCCCCTAAGTTCACATCATTCTTCAACCGCCCACGTTTCGTTCCATGAGCGATATTATTCCTTATTAACCAAGACTTTTTCCACAAGTTTCTACACCTTATGTCATTCAGGAAGAAATTAACTTAATCATCCGTTTGAATTAATTATTCAGTTATAGGTGGTTTCAACATTTTCCGCTTTACGGTCCGACGTCACTTTATGTTGAAGTCGGAGTAACGATTGTGGTATTTAAACTCAAATTACAAGTAAACAATTAATGAGAGGGAATAGAATAAAAAATCTATATATCCCAGCCTGGACTCGAACCTGGATCTCCTGCTTTCTTGGCTGGTATGCTTCCATTACACCACCGGAACGAGCTAGATAACTTATTAAATTTCCAACACACTAGCGAGAGCCTAACCCACTGGTGTTGTAATTCCTACCGGCCCGGGAAGCAGGAGATCCAGGTCCGGTAGGAATTACACTACAACTAAAATAATATCTGTAAACTTTCGTTATTTATTGTATATTTATTTAATTATATATATTATTTATAAATCTATTTGGGACCGAACCTCAACTATTGATGTACTAAGCACCCGGTCAATTATATCCTTCCCGCCTTCAGATAATGGGATATTGTGCACACAAAATATAGTTTTCTTATGTCAATATTATTAGAACTCCTAACATGACCACATTGAATGTTGGAGTTTTTGATAAAGTTGTAGGTAAACATTGGTTGGTTTTAATAGCATTGTAGGAAATAACACTTCTGTTTTTAATAACGTGAAAACAAATGAATTCCTCGTGTCCTTTTAAGCGAACAGCTGCTGTAATGCATGGCTGGAATAATTCCAGGCAGTCCAATGAATCCAGGCATTGTTCAGAGTGGGAGAGAAGAAATTCCGTCTGCTGCCATTGCTGCCTCGTTATCAGAAATATCTCTTTTCTCGGATTACATTTCCGCCATAATTGTATGTCAAAAAAAAAGTGCACCGGCCCGGATAGCAGGAGATCCAGGTTCGATTCCTGGCTGGGACAGATAGATTTTTTTATTCTATTCCCTCTCATTAATTGTTTAAAATTTACGTGGGATAATAAACCACAACTAAATTAATATTTATAAATAAAATTACAAGGGAATCTTGTATTGCATACAATACTTTAGTGCATCACAGATGGACAAGATGATATGGAAAAACGCTAACCCATTTTTCAAAGTTTTGACTCACTTCTTAACCTATAGTAAACGTTTACAACGAACTCTTTTACCCTATAAGTGCCCATAGAAAAATCACTTAAATCTCTAACATTTATGTATAAATACACAACAAATGACGTTATTGCCAGAAATTGAATTCCGCGACGTCTACTTGACTAAAAAAAAATAGTGTGAAATTCAACCGAAAGTTTTAGTCAGTAGTGAAGGCGTCAGTCGAGAAGTACAAAGATATACGAAGGAAAGTGTGGAGAATACAGAGTGAACTAGTGGAGACCACATATTGAGGAAGCAATAACCTCTTTGGAGAGCCGTCCTATCAAAATATTTACTTAGTCTGAGCGTTTCTTATAAAGCCTACTTAAACATACAATAGACTTGGAGAAATCCTACAAAACAGGTTTGGGAAACAAAGTTATTTCGTTTTAGCAGATTTCCGCAAAGAAAACAAACTACCAGTCTGGTTCCATGACGACACTTCGTCAAAGATTTCTTCTATTTTTCACAGATTTAGCTTCAGATGATAAGAAAAGATCATAAAATAAATATTAAAGAGATGAAGAGAGGGTTTTAAATGTTTTCGCTTTTATTAGTGATATGAAAAATTTTAAAATCTAATAACTGTAATTATCCAATGAATTATTTATATTTTACGTCGGTTTCGTAGAGTTTTAAAAATGTACACAGATAAATATGTAAGCCATTTTCTTTCTATAACAAAAAAACCAAAAATGAGTATTTAGTATTCTGAAATCAAATGAATGGGAGGTGTCTTAAGAAAAACCAACATTTGAATAGTTCATATTATCTTTATTATTATCGTTACTGGGGAAAAAAATATAAAACAAATTTCTATATTTTTTTCTATATATATATATTGCTACAGCCCTGAAGATNATCTATATATATGAAATAGGATGTGTGTATGTATGTAACGTATGGACTTTAAAACGGCTCGTCCGACTTTGATGAAATTTTCAGGGAATCCTCAGAATATTCAGGCGGGTGACACTGTGAAGTCTGATTTTTGATTTTCGGTCTGCGGGCGGAGGGGCGTGGCAAAATCAAATTTTCATTTCCAATTTGCCTTAAATACATGTGTTTATTTTTTGATTGAGCCCATATTTACACCACATGTAAATTATTCTGTGAAAAAACTTTATGAGAGGTATTCCATGAAAATTTTTTTAAGGCCATAAATTTCGTTAAAAGCTCTATTTAAATCGTGTGATAATACAATACTAATGTTTGCTTAGGGCCAGCAACGCCCGAAAAAATTTTTTTTTTGGCAAAACGAAGTTTGCCGGGTCCGTTAATTAACTTTAATAATAAAGAAAATATGAAATGTAATTATGACGTGTAATTTTCTAGAATTAGCGCCCTTGTTTTCGGGCATTTTGCATGGCAACATACAAAAAAACAAGCCCGAACTCTCCTTTAGAATAAGGTCACAACAATGTTTGGGCCACCAAAGATACTAAGCCCTAAGAGAAAAAATCCTAAGAATTATTTTTTAAAAATTAAAGATCACAACAAAATATAAAGAAAATATAAGTCACTCACTAATTAAGATTAAATTTATTTCGGTATATTGGTGAGGTTAGAATCTACAAAAACGGTTTACATTTCACTCTGAGGTAACGAGGTAAGGATGAGCTTGATTTTCTTCAGCCTAAGCATTTGGTACTTAGAGTGCTTGACCAGACCTTAGAGATATTATGCCTCGTGTACACACATTACGATCAATCAGTTAGATTTAACTGGAGCAGGGTGTACGACCTCCTTCAAAACCCGCTGCTTCGTAAGACCTGTGATTTCTTGTAGTTATCACTCTTTATAGATGATTTGTAACCATTAGACAGACGGAACTAATAAATCCGAAGGGTCTTCCTTTCTCATAACTAGGGCACCGTCAGTCATCGCTCAGACTTATAGCGAACTCTGGTAAGAAATTTCGTAACGAATAGTCCAGGAAAAGGTTTGGTGGAACCGGGTTACGAACTTAGAACCTTTAGCATTCCAGTAAAGCACGCGAGTTAAAAGAGAACGGTTCCTACATACACACACACACACACACATATATTTATTGAAAATAAAACACTTGCGGCTGCGATACATGGTAATATTCAAGAACAGTTGGGATATAGAGTGAGTGAACACACAAAAAAAATCCTTCTACAGTAAGGAGTGAAAAGAGACAAGGTACTGCGAAAAGGACTCAATGGAAGGGGAAAACGATTAGGATTTGCCTAATCCTCCTATTGTTGGCAACAATACAATACTTGTAACAGATTGAATATCAGGAATGTTTTAACAAAGCAAAGGAAAGGAAGGAACCTTTACGAAAAAAATCTGTACCTCCGGAGGCGGTATGCGATGTGAATAGGAAATGGGGCGGGGTAGATAAAGTAAGCCCACAGAATGGAGTTGAGCGGGAAGGTTGACATCAGAAGGTGGCGAAAAGACTTGTGGGCAGGCCCAGACCGCAGTGGACGGACCTCATGCATATTGAAGCAGTCGGGTACAGTGGGATATTGGCTGGACCCTGGACTACTTCTGAACACAAGGTGTTTGCTTTGCCGACCCCCCCTTAAACCACAAACAGGGTCTCGGCTTTTGTCTTAAGCCCCACAGGAATTTAGTCAGCCATCAGAGAGCTAGCAATATCGTCTTTCGTCGTGACTTCCGAGCGAGCAGGATCTAGGCGCCCTGAGATATAGCTACAAAGGTATGAATGAACGCACTCTACCGATGGTCTATCCTATGACTTGTAGTGGGACTCACGTTTTAATATAAGAACTTCAAAACTTAACTTATTATTATTATAAGCTACAACATTTCTCTAAAGGTAGAACTTCCAGAGCCAGAACAGCATAACCTGGTGCGGAACTTTGGAACTAAGAGTTCAAAAAAGGACCGAGGGAACCGGGATTAGAACCCAAGATCTAAGCTTTAGGACACATACAGGTACGTACTTTCTCACAGAGTCAAACACGTACACGCAGGCATATTAAAAATTAAAATTTAGAAAGTCTCACATGGAATTTAATGTCGAATTGCCATCATTTTTAGTAATTCTGATCTAATTAGAAGTGAAATCCGCTAATTCTCCGTTTCCCTCCATTGGCTCATAAGAACATACAAATAAATGCTTGCATAATTTTCATTGTATTTTCCATTGTGTTTCTATATAATGGAATATTCGACGACTAGGACTTATCTTTATGCCATCAGTGCCGTTTTAATTAAAATTGTGCCTAACGTTTAGTGGAGTTATCTCTAAAGTCATTTATTCATTTGTTTACTGTTACATTTAATTATTTAAATGACATCCATATAACGTTTATTAATTTTTCAATGGAGCATGAAGGCATGCGGACGTAATTAAATAAATTTAATTAATATCGACACTCAAAAAATAAATCTACTTCTCAATAAATTTAGTTGAGTTAACAAAAATAGCAATTCAATTTATTAAACCATGAGATAATCCAGAGGTCCGTCACCGGAGAGCAGTGCAAATTTCCAACAATAAGTACAGGTATTATTTTTTTTAAATAACCAAGTTATTATATTTGGGCTTGTAGTAACCTTGGAATGATTGATAATTATATAATTACCACCCATTCACATCGCACGATATCACACCGAACTTGAACTTTTCCTCCCTTTTATAAAGTAAACTATACAAAAAAAGCTTTCAAAAAAAATTCATGTGCAAGATCGCTAACAGAAAAGTAAATAGATAAGACTTTGCATGACTTTTTCATAATTTACTTGCTATGAATGAACGATATTTGAAGAAATAATTTATGAAAATTTTAATTTTAAATTTAAGGAAAATTTCATATACACAATTACTATAAGAAAACAACAAAAAGTTTATTTGATTTTATACAAATAATTCGTGATAGGCAGAAGGTAAAAAAAAATAAATAAATAAAAATAAATAAATAAAAAATAAAAATTCAAAGCATTAAAATTTATTTCTCATGTAGATGTCGAATAAGATCGGTGACAGCATGCATCCTTGCAGTGTTCCCATATAAACTTTGAAACAATCTTGACTTAGTCTTATTGTTTGTCAATATATCTGTTGATTTGTGTGTGTCTGTGTCAATTGAGACACACAAGTGGTATAGTGACTTTCAAGTCAAGTGTAGTGTGTTTTAACCGAAATCAGAGCTAAGGGTTTTAATAGAAAATGAAATAAAAAAATATACCATTCTAGGTGGGGAACGTATTACTATCGCTCTTTGGCGTGCAAGGCGAATACAGATAGACGTGAAAGCTCTTTTTTTTATTAGATGATTTGAGTTGGGGTTCGGTCAAGGTAGATCCAAAAAAATACAAATTTAAAAAAAATGTATTTTTTAAAAAATTATTAGCCAACGTTTCGGATTACATTGCAAGGGCAATGAGAAATACAATGTCATGAGAATACAATAATAATTGACAATATTATAATACAGAATTACCATAATGTAATGTGATATCAAAAGTATGAATATAGAAAGCTATGTAAGAAAATTTTTAAAACATGCAGACAACAACTTATTAAAAAATAATTGAATAACATTAAAACAGTAACCGAACCCCAACTAAAATGATCTAATAATAATAACTACGGTCAAAGAAACTCTCCATTTTTTTTTTCTTTATGGCGAGATAACATTGGTTTTGTGCTTTATCCATGAAGAGGTTTCTTTTTTTTCTTTTCTTTTTTTTTTTTCTTCTTCATCTCCCACCCTTCTGAATTAAAATGAATAAAAAGGTAGGGGAAAAACAAGGTAATCAAAGTGAGATAAATCCCCATTTTTATGAACTCGGCAAGTAGAGAGAGATGTCCCCCCCACCCCCCACCCCAATCCCAAGCACCATTACCGGAGACAGGGGTGCCGCTCCTAAAGCATGACTTAGACAGCTTCTGCGTTATTTATGTATCGGCCGTTGACAAACGGCTCGCACGACGTGGGCCGAATCAGGTGGATCAAATATGCAAACCCACCCCTCTACACCCTCATACTGCCGAGTCAGCTATATTTATAAGATCTTCAATGAGGGGAAAAAATAAAAAAATAATAAATTAAAAAAAAAGTCAAGCGGAAATTGAGTAAACTAAGCAGATTTCTCTATATTGACAATGACAGGCGTCAAGAATTTCGTAACAATATTAAAGAAGATAAAACGATTACTTTTTTCTTTTTCTCAAGACCTACATATCTCCTAAACACCAACAAAATTGAATCCTTGAATCTACAATATAAATTATTAATATTGAATTTAGTTCTTATATCTTAAATATAACGTGACNAGGAGAGGATGATTATAAATTGTCCTCCTTGTCATCAGGAGGAGAGGATGATTATAAATTGTCCTCCTTGTCATCAGGAGGAGAGGATGATTATAAATTGTCCTCCTTGTCATCAGGAGGAGAGGATGATTATGAAATGTCCTCCTTGTCATCAGGAGGAGAGGATGATTATGAAATGTCCTCCTTGTCATCAGGAGGAGAGTCTCATGACTAATTTCTAGTCACGATTTGGCACATTTGGTGTACATTGGTCTCTCTTCTTTTATTATCTCTATGCCCAGAAGGCCTAAAATTCATACAAAAAAGCATCTGCCAAAATAAAAACTTTTAGACTACAAATTTCAATAATTGAATCCTTTTTAAGTTTAAATTTGACATATAAGTGATTGTTGGTTTACTGGTTTACGCTTATGTGCATAAATTCATTGAATTTAATACCATTGAAAATTTTTAAATAATATACGGAATGAAGAAAAACAATTTTTTTAAATAATCTTAAAGCGTTAAGATAACTCATAGGATCTGTTCGGGTTTCGCAATCCTGGCACTGTGGGTTCAAATACTGCGCATGACAAGCTTTTATCAATAAATAAATTCTTGTCTTGAGCCATGGGTGTTAACCTATAAATAGCCCCTCCATCCGTAAGCCTAAGTGGTAGAATGAGAAGCTAACACTTACAACAAAAAAAAAGAAAGAAAAAAAACTTTAATGATAAATGATATCCTTAAAGTTTTCATAAAAACTAAAAATTTATCAAATCTTTGTCTTAAAACTTTTCACCCTGCAGGAATTTACAGCTGTTTTTTTTTTGTCTTAAAGCAAGACACGTGAAATATGCTTTTAGTGATATGAGAAATGTACTTTTAATTACAATAAAAGAAAGCGAATGAAGAGTGTAGGGAATATTTTAGAAAGAAGTGAATTCCGCCAGGGAGTTTTGGCCTTTAGAATAAAGGCGAGCAGACCGTCACACGCCTTTGCATTCCAGCCACATTATAAACCCTCTGAAAAGGGGCAGGCTAAAATGAGAACAAAACACATACGAAAAGGGGGATGGGGAAACCAAAAGTGGGGGAAGGGTAACTCCCTCTGGCGGCAGTAGTCGCCGTTTATTTGTGTTTGTTTACCCTCGCCCCACCCCCCTCCCCCCCTCCACCCCAACTTTTGAGGGATACGTAACTCTTGCAGTTTTTAGCCTCTCATATAAAGATTGCTACGGAAGTTCGCTTAGTACATAGTAAAATAGTATAATATGTTATCGTTAGAATAGGAATTTAGTAATTGAGTGGTATTTATGATCATATTGAATAGAAGGTGGTGGGGTGAAGATGTTTTCCTAAGCACGCATTTAAAAAAGGGTTCGTCGCGTCGGACCTTAGCTAGCTAAGCAGATTTTCAATTTTTTTTTTTTGTTATTAAAAATGGATATATGTATAATAGTAATTTGTATATTTTTATCCTATAAGTAAGGAAGAACAATATGTAAGAAGATAAAGACAACTAAAAATGGCTAAAAAATTTTAAACAATTAAAGCAAGGGAATAAAATAAAAAATCTTAACTGTCCCAGCCAGGACTCGAAACTGGATCTACTGTAATCGGAGCAAGAATCCTTTTTTGATTATTAAATATCGTTCTTAACATGTATTCTAACTATTATACAGCATAAATATGTTGTTCACGTAGGCTTCGTCGGTCGTCAGATGTATTCACCATTTCATCTTCCGGGTTGGACCGAGTCAAATTGTTCTTATTTGCCGAGCTTTCGCACATCATGTGATGGCTTCTTCAGGGCTGAAAAGAGAAAAATAAATATGGTAAAATTAAATTGTATTCATAAAGTGTTATATCATTTTTTGTTCTGTATGACCATAACATAAATATAGGTAAATAATTGACCGTCCAACTTTATGAGGAGTGGATAGTCAAGATTTCATTTTTGGGAGCTGAATGATAGTTTTTTTTGTTTGTTTTTCGCCAGCGTTTCAGCCTAAATCTCATGTCTTCATGAGGGCGAATGGAGCCTGCAATTTAGGCCGAAACCTTCGTTTCAAATAAAAACTTTTTAGTTTCAAATAATTTTTTAATTCTTCAACTCACAATACCGGATTCCTGACTAACATCTCCTCATAACAAATATATTCACAACTTTTCGAATAGATAAATACTACCCCTATTTAACAAACGCACTTTTTTGTTCGGTTTCAACCCGCAGTTTGGTTTCATTTTTTTTTAAATTTTGGTTACAAGAGTGCATTTAGGAAAAAAAAAATATATATATAAATAAACAGATATCTAAGTAACGAAATTAAAAACCAGCTTCGATATCATATATTCTCCCATTAATACAATATATTGCGAGCAGGGTAATTTGATTAAACAAAAAGGTATATCGCAATAAATATACCATAAACATGGGATTTATGTAAATTTCGAAAATGTATGGTTCCTCCTCGTCATTTAATCCCCTTCATACTGGAATTAGTGTATAAGAAGGGCAATTGTGTCCTGATGGAATATTTATTTTCTTCGGGGGAGATCTCATCTTTCCTGTATTGGTCTCTTCCAATTCTCCTTGTTTTTCCTTTTCTTCCCACTTCAATAAGTCTTCTTCGTCTTCCTTCAATTCCAATCTTCATTCAGACCAAGAAATACATTTTTCATAAAGTCACTTCTTCACTCATACTTTTATATTACATTTTCATGGTTGAGCGTTTTAAGGGTTCTTCTTATTCAAGTTATTTAAAACATAATAATCTCTATTTTAATTAAAACTTAAGAGCTACAAAACTAAAGAGCAAAAATTAAGTATTCTTAATCCTAATAAATTTTCACTCAATTATACAACAATATTGTGTTGACTGCACTGATAAATAGCCTTAAAGAGCAGACGTAAACTTTATTTTTCAACTTAACGAGTTCCCTTGAAACATATTTATATAAAACTTAAAATAAAAACCAACTCAAAAAAATTATCTCCTAACATTATACAAAAAATTGATATTATGGTCTTATAAGATGTTGATAACGACCGGCAAAATATATATAAATTAAAGAAATAAATTTCTTAATATAAGGGAAACCATTTGATGACTAAGAAGTAAAAAAAAAAACAGGTCACACTTTGAATAATTATAACTAATATTAAATATTCCGATTTTCAACTTGAATTTCAATTACAAGCACGTCTGACGGAATTTGAAAAATCCCGCGAAAGAGAGATCATGCAGGCACTGGTCCAGATCGACTGCTACATCTGTCGGACTCTCTTCTGCTGCTGAATAACCTCCCATTCGAAGTGAATCCTCATTCAGACTCGTGGAGTCACTGTTCATTGAAGAGTGAGTCCCCGCTCAGAACGGGTTATGTTCACTAGTTCTTCACTGCTAGAGACGACAATCCTCCCATACTCCTTACTTCCAGAATGCTCGATCCTCTGTTAGCAGTAAGCGTTACTCTTCTGGTCCACATACCTCGAGTCTCATTGCCCTATACCTACGATTACGCTTCCTACCGGCAATTATTTTTCAACAAATCCGAACTAACCTCCCTCCTTTCTCAAATTTTCTTCCGACATTAGAGTTCGCTAAATACTACTTGTCTTCTACTTTTTCGTCTTGCCTTAATGTTTTTTTTTTTTTTTAATTTACATAGTTTCTTTAATCTGTTTCTTCCTTTTTTATTTTTGCTTTTTACTTCCGTTATACCAAAAGTCTTACTCAATCTCTCTCACTCTCTTTCTCTCTCACCCTCTCTCTCTCTCTCTCTCTCTCTCTCTCTCTCTCTCTCTCTCTATATATATATATATTATATATGAAAGTTATATGGTATATAATATAAAAGTTATAAAAATATAGATAAAATATATATCACAACATAATATATTTTAAATTATGATAATAATGTCATTAGTCTAAATATTTGTATCAAAAACCTGCGAAGCATTCGATCTCAAGGAGCCTTTT